>JAGFNQ010000946.1:761762-895098 GCA_024364735.1 Boesenbergia rotunda | reverse complement strand
TGGTCAATAATATCCTATATGCAATGAATAAATTCGGGGAACAATTCATTTTTTGTAAAAAAATTAGTATTTCACTTGCTGTTTTTGTTTCCTTTGGTAGAATATGTTGTATGATTTTCAGTTCATGATATAAGTCGCCTCCATCCAAATCTGAAACATCTTGTCCTGTACCCTTTTTTCTTTGTAGTTTCCTTTCAAGATTCTTGCAACGAGCTTTCAATTCTTCATCAGTCAATAAACTCAACTTTTCAGCTGTGAAAAGAAATCCAAAAAGTTTTTCATATTTCTCATATTGCTCAAACCTTTTCTTCAATGATCTAATTGTTTGATCTACTATGTATAAGAAATAATGAACTCTAAAAGTTTCTTCGGCAGATTCTTGAGGTATTTTGGAAGACTCACATCTAACCTCATCAAAATGTCTTTTTCTATATATTTGCCTTTTTTTAGGAAAAATATGATCAATCTCCATTGTTGAAGCAAGTTCTTTTGCTGTATTGATGGCTTTTCCAAATCCAGATTCTCTATACTCTTCAAAAGAAGCAATTAGCCCCTTAACTTTGGTCATAGCAACGTCAATAAGCATGTTTTCATATTGTAAGCCTTTGCTAACAATGTTAACTTTACCCAATATATCGTACCAAATAATCATACCCACTAAAAACTCAAAAATTTCAAGTTCAAATATTACTAAAGACTTGACTTCACTTCTTATTTTAGAGTCGGTGTCTTTTTCTTCTGCAACTTGAAGTAAAGCTTCTCTGATTTGTTGAGCTTGAAGTACCACTGCTTTCACACTTTCAATACGACTTTCCCATCGAGTGATTGGCAATGGCTTGAGAGTTAAACCTTTTACAATCACATGATCTATCAAAACTTTCCACCTCTTTGTAGAATGAGAAAATATTGTATAAATTCGTTGTAATACTCCAAAAAAGTCTTTCGCTTTACCACAGGAATTTGCAATGTCACAAAGTGTTAAATTCAAACAATGACAGCCACATGGAGTGTATAATGCTCTAGAATTTATATTTAACAATTTTTTTTGTATGCCTTGGTGTCTCCCTATCATATTTGCCCCATTATTATATCCCTGCCCTCTCACATCATCAATATCAAGATCAAAACTTTTCAACACATTTTGCAATTCTTCAAACAACCCTTGTCCTGTTGTATCATCAACTTTCAAAAATCCCAAAAAGTATTCTTTTACTTTCATTGGACTTATAGAAACATCAACACATCTTATAACCAAAGTCATTTGCTCTTGGTTACTAACATCAGGAGTGCAATCAAGTATTACAGAAAAGAACTTAGCTTTTTTAATGTTTTGAAGAATAAAACTCTTGATTTGAGAAGCTAACAAACATATCAATTCATTCTGAATTTTGTGGCTAAGATAATGATGATGTGTATTTCTTTCAAGATGCTCCTTCATTACTAAGTCCCACTCAGCAATCATCTCAACAGTAGCCATAAAATTTCCATTGTTATCATCATAAAACTTCTCATTACTACCACGAAAAATTTCCATTGTTATCATCATAAAACTTCTCATTACTACCACGAAATGCTATATTTTGTTTAGCCAAAAATTTTACAAGTGAAATTAATCGGTGTAATACCTTCCTCCAATGCTCTTTTGCCTTCTTGATTTGAACTTGAATACCTTGATCAATTATTGTACCCTTCATTAACCTAATACGCAACTCAGACCAGCTAGCATAATAATTGATATGCTCAATACTTGTCTCATGTTCTTTAAGTCTGCTACTAAGATGCCCCCAATCACAGTATCCCTCATTTGCTAGTTGACTTGGTTGAGACCCCCTTTTAAATAACTTGCAACAAAAACAAAATACTTTATCAAGTGCTTTTGAATAGACCAACCAATCTCTATGGTGTTTTTGACCATTTGGCAAAATCCGAGTATAGAAATATGAAGAAAATCGTCTATTTGATCTATCTTTGGGACTTTTCCCTGTTAATACATCTCTTATAGGACCTTTTTCCACTAATTGATCCTTCCACTTGAGATCTAAATTATCCCAATTTTTAGGATAAAAAATGTCAACTGGAATCGATAAACTTGATTCTTCATTCATTACATTAATAACATCATCACTTTCAGAATAATTATTTTCAAAGTCTAAGTCATCACCACTTTCATTGCCTTCAATCTCATTCACATCTCCCTTTACATCTTTGTCAACGATTAAGCCTTCATGTAACTCATTATAATTATTTTCTTGTTCTTCTTCATTACCCAAATCTTCAAGTAATGAATTTCCTGATTCTTTGACAACAAATCTGTCAATCACCCCTCTTTGTGACTCAATAAATTCTTCAATTCTTTTTCTTTTTTTCCGCTTATCATGTCCTGATAGATACTATTAGATTGAAAGTATGAGATCTATGAATGGATTGCAAATGAATAAGACTTACAATGATCTCCTTCTGCTCCTTTTCCTTCTGGTTGCCTGCTGTCACGAGAAAATCACCACGGACAAATCCCGATCTTTCACAAACCTAATCCCACTCTGATTCGATGCTCCGATTACTCTTCGTCTACCTCTCTTGGATTGCATTTGGACGCCATCTTTATAGGGAGAAGCAGACGTTTCATCTATCTCCATCAATGGAGGTATTCAATGCTTTGGCCAGTAACGCCAATGATTCAAGATGAAGGCCAGTAACGCCAACGTTTCAAGATGAAGGCCAGTAACGCTTGTAACGCCAACATCTCCCACACGTCCAATTCTATCCATATTGGTCATCTAGTCACTAAGACTATGTAAGGAAGTCACAAAGACCATATAGGATCATTCAATTCATACTTCAGGGAAAATGGTTCGTGCGACAGCAAGCACACTGAGCAATTAATGCTAAGAAAGTTGTTACACTTAACTTAGCTGCTCTATAGAATGAATCAGAGACATCAATAACTTGCCTTTACCCCAGATTAAATATTTACATCAATATGAACATCTCTAATCCCTCATATGACATCTATGTCAAGAGCATGTTCGACATCTCAAATCAATACATTTATTCACAATCACATTTTTAAGTACTTAACAAAAAAAGTGTAACTGGTCGACCAGTGAATAAGCATTACAGATGTAAACCAATTTTAACCTTCCTTTTCAGCTAGAATCTATTCATTCTAATCAGTCACTTTCCTAGTTATGCTCTATAGACCGAATCATCCATAGTCAATAGGACACACACTAAAGTAGCAAACACTGATTAAAACTTCAAGTAGACAGCTAAATAGTCACTTAGGGTAAGATTGAGATTAACTGATAATCTCAAGGGTCTCACATAGTAGAGAAGCAGGGATCCATTCTCCTACTACCCTTATTGTCGCTATAACACATGTGGTATGAATTACATGCTACGATATTTTTCTCTTTACCAAAAAGAGTGCATATTTTTCTCAAATATTTAACATCGTACAGATTTCGAGCTAGACATACCTAACGTCTAATCCGAATTCAACTTATGAATTCCAATCTGGCTTTAAACAGGTTTAGTAAATGGTGGGTGCATTTACTTCGATCATTACATAGATGACCTCATCTTGATACAAAATCAAGGCGACCTCAACTTATGAGTATGTCTCTCTTCACAACTACATAAACTGTCTCATAAGTAATGGTCTTACCTCTATTTATACTCAACAAAAAGAGACGATTGTCCATGTGAGTGGACCAATCTAAGCCTGCCAACATGCTCATCGAGACTTTTTCCAAATGTAACAAAAACATTTACACTGAATAGATCATGACATTTCATTTATATAAATGTAACAAATACATTTACAATGTGTTACATTTTTCGTAGTCCCAAAGACTTCACATGCTCATGAAATGATTCTTTAGTCAATGTCTTAGTAAAAGGATCTGCAAGCATTGCTCGGGTAGGGATGTACTCAAGAATTATCTTTTTCTTGTCAACAATATCCCTTACAAAATTGTATTTAATTTCTATATGCTTGCCTTTGCTGTGATATTTAGGATCCTTGGAAAAAGCTATAGCAGCTTGATTGTCACAATTCACTGTAACAGGGCTCCCACTGTCCTCAACAATTTTCAGATGCTTTAGGAACCTTCTCAACCAGACAGCTTCTTGTACAGCCGCTGCACAAGCCACATACTCAGCTTCCATTGTCGACAGCGCTACACAAGCCTGTTTCTTGTTGTTCCATGAAATGACACCTCCATTCAGCAAAAAAATATAGCCAGATGTGGATTTTCTGTCGTCAAGGTCCCCTACCCAATCTGCATCTGCATAGCCCTTCAAGCTCAGCTTTGATTCTTGGAAGCAGAGACAACAATCTGCCGTCCCTTTGAGATATCTGAATATTCTTTTTACCGCTTTCCAGTGTCTCGATCCTGGATTTGACTGGAAATGACTAACTAAGCCAACAACATAGCTTATATCAGGTCGAGTACACAACATAGTGTACATCAAACTACCAATGACACTAGTATATGGTCTTTTCTTCATCTCGGCTATCTCTTCAGGAGTCTTGGGAGACATACTTTTGCTCAAAACAACACCTTTCGCTGTAGGTGTTTGTTCAACGTTGCAATCAAACATATTGAAGTGTTGTAGTATCTTAGTAATATAAGCTTCTTGGGACAAACCCAAAAGTCTTTTTGATCGATCACGAATGATCCGTACTCCTAAGATATACTCAGCTTCTCCCATGTTAATTATGTCAAATTGTGATGAAAGCCAAGACTTGACATCAATCACAACTTTTAAGTCACTTCCAGCTATTAGTATATCATCAACATATAATGATAAAATGATCAACTTTCCTTTATCCTTTCTTAGGTAAACACAATGATCGTCATTGATCATTTCGAAACCATAAGATAAAATGACTTCATTGAATCTTATGTTCCATTGCCTTGACGTCTGCTTTAGCCCATACATAGACTTCTTAAGTCTACATACTTTATTCTTTTGACCCTCAGCTATATAACCTTCCGGTTGTATCATATAAATTTCTTCGTCAAGATTACCATTAAGGAAAGCCGTCTTTACATCCATTTGATGTAATTCTAAGTCATAATGTGCTACTATAGCTAGGATGACTCGTATTGACACAAACTTCACAACTGGGGAGAATGTCTCTTCAAAATCAATACCCTCCACTTGGGTATATCCTTTTGCAACCAAACGAGCTTTGTATCGATTAATCGACCCATCAGCTTTCCTCTTAATTTTGAGAATCCACTTATTCCCAATAGCCCTGCGGCCTAGAGGAAGATCGACTAAATCCCAAACTTGATTCTTTCTCATGGACTCCATTTTCTCATCCATTGCAACTTTCCATTTCTCCTTAACTGAGCATTTCAATGCTTCCTCAACCGTTCGAGGTTCTTCATCGTCAACTGGGAGAATCATTAATGCCTCATTTTCAATGTCAAACCTTCTCCGAGGAATAGTCTTACGATTACTTCTTCGCAGGTTTGACTGTTGAGAAACTAATTCACTTATAGGCAATTTACTCCCACTAGGTTGACTAGATTCAGGTATCCTCTGTGATTCCTGATTTGTTGATGGAGGAACAGTATCCTCCTCCTCTATTGCAAATAGAGGAGTTGATTTATCAACTTCACCTCTCGTTGGGAACTCAGTTTCGAGAAAAGTAGCATTTCTTGACTCAATTTCAGAGATGGTTCCATCTTGCTGCTCACCAATAAAGACATAACCCTTAGAGGTATCAGAATATCTTACAAAGATACACTTCTTACCTCTGGGTCCTAATTTTCCATATTTGTGAGTTTTGTCATGAATATAAGCAGCTGACCCCCATGGTCTCAGATTACTCAAATCTAGTTTTCTGCCTGTCCAAAGTTCATATGGAGTAGATAGAATAGATTTAGAAGGCACCCGGTTAAGTATGTAGGTTGCAACCAATAATGCATCTCCCCAATAGGAAATAGGCAAATTAGCTTGAGCCATCATCGACCTAACCATTTCAAGAAGAGTTCGATTTCTTCTTTCAGCAACTCCATTTTGCTGTGGAGTTCTAGGGATAGTTAACTGTCTAATAATCCCTTTCTCATTACATATTGTCTTGAACTGATCAGATAAATATTCACCTCCACTGTCAGTGCGTAACATTTTAACCTTACGTTCCAATTGATTCTCAACTTCGTTCAAATAACGATTAAAACAATCTAATGCTTCAGATTTATGAGAAATCAAATATGCATGACCAAAACGCGTGAAGTCATCAATAAATGTAATGAAATATGAACTACCATTTCTAGCCTTCATGTTCATCGGACCACAAATATCCGAATGAATCAATTGCAATTGTGAATCAACCCTAATAGCCTTACCAAACGGTTTCCTAGTTGCTTTTCCAGCAAGACAATGCTCACATATAGACAAGTCAACTTTAGCACGAGTGCCGAGCAGACCCTCTCTTGCTAATCTATTCATTCTTTCTTGTCATATATGTCCCAATCTAGCATGCCAAACTTCATCATTAACATCAGCATCACTAGTAAGAGCAATATTTGAAAAACAACCATTATTTCCACAATTAACATCTGGTTCTACATCAAGAACTATGAAACCGTTTGATATAAAACTATATCCAATTAACACAGAGTCAATTTTAAGTTCTACACGACGACTGTAAAAATTCATACAATAACCCAATTCAAGAAGACAATTCACAGAAACCAGATTCCGTCGAATCTCAGGAGCATACAGGACATCATGCAGAAACAATGTACGCCCACCACGAAGGTTGAGTTTGCAAGTGTCAATTCCTTTGACTTCAATTCTTACATTGTTTCCCACATATATCCACTTATTGCCAGCTGGTACGCGACGGTACTCCACGTACGTAGCTCGATCACGAGCTACATGGTTCGTTGCTCCTGAATCTATAATCCACAAAGGATAAGAATCAGCTAACAACACCGAACTAGCAACATAAAGCTCATGAAAAGAAGACAAACATGGATTTACCTTTTTCGGCTCAGTACACTCCCGAGCAAAATGACCCTTTCTTGCCACAGTTGTAGTAAGTTAGCTTGCCTTTAGGTTTCTTTCCATACTTCTTTCCTTTCTTCTTGATTGGGTCTTGCACAGTAGTAGCACCAGCTTCTTTTCCCTTTTCCTTTCCTTTCTTAAACCATTTTTTTTATTCTTGGATCCAGAACCTTCAGCTACAAAAGCTTGCTCAGAAATCCTTTCGGATTCTATTCTCTCCGCCTTCAGTTCAATATGGCGTGAGACATCAGTGAAAGTCTTGATACTCTCACTGTGAGTAAGGTTCTGTTTTATTATTTCCCAAGAATCAGGAAGGGAACGAATAACTACCTGAACCTGTTGTTCGTCGGTCAACTCATGACAAGCAGTCTTAAGCTCCCGAATCATATTCCCCATTTCTCTCAGATGTTGGGTCATCGTCACATTCGGGCGCTTCTTACAACTGTCAAACTTGATTGTCAATTGATGAAGCTTGCTTACACTAACTCCATTGTATTTCTCTCTCAGGGCAACCCAGACAACATGAGCTGATGGTAGTGGCTCATACTCAAATATCAGGTCATCTACCATTGAACTAATCAATATCCTCTTTGCAGTGGAGTCCTTTTTCTTCCATGCCCTATAGGCATCTAGATCAAGTCTGTACTGTGCAGTTGAACCAACAGCAGGTTCTTCCATGAAATGATTTACAGCCTCCAGAACTTCTTGATCCTCAAGAACATATTATATCTTGAGATGCCATATTTTATAGTTGTCCCCATACAATTTCTCTCCCTTGTTTAGTTCAGCTATGATGTTCTTAGTTGTCATGATCTATCATAAATAAACATATTATTAATTAATTCAGTGTATAACATCTGTACATAATTTTTGATTGACTCAATGTAAACTTGACTTGGTTTACGAAATCAAGTGATAACTACGTTTCCATTCATCATTCGTATATTCCAATCTAATTAACATTGATCAATTATATTACATACATTCCATTAAATGAACTAATCATTTGTCTTGAATATGAACTAATCATATAAATGAATAATCATTGAATATGAACTAATCATTGACAAGTCAGTTAACACATAACATAACTTTATTTAATAGGCTTAATAAGTTGGTACAACAAACAGAATTTAATGAACTAGATAAGTTGACATCATTCCCATAATAAAAAATATTATGGCAGTGGCTATCACTCTCTCGTTCATCTCTAATCGACCAGTTTGATAGGCTCGGGATCTTCCACAGATTCTATCGGATCTTCCTCAAATATTTCAGGATCTTCCTCGATTATTTCAATATCAGGATCTTCCTCAAATATTTCAGGATTTTCCCCAGGCATTTCAAGATCTTCCTCGAACATTTCGGGATCTTCCTTGAACATTTCGGGTCTTCCTCGAACATTTTGGGATTTTCCTCGATCATTTCGGGATCTTCCTCGAACATTTCAGGATCGTCCTCGAACATTTCAGGATCTTCCTCGAACATTTCAGGATCGTCCTCGAATATTTCGAGATTTTCTTCTGGGTCGTCCTCAGAATCTTCTAGATCCTCTGGAAACTCATGGCGAAGAAGTTGCTTACATAACTCAGCATATGAGATGCGACATTCATAATGCCCCCATATCTGGTGTGCAACTTCTCTCGCACGCTTTGGCAATGAACGAATCAATGCTCCAATCCTATAGTCATCCAAGATTGGAAACTCTTCCTACTCGAGTTTCCAAAATAGTCGATCCAATTTTCCTATATTTCCTTGGATCCCGAGAATGAGACTATAGTAAACTTCTTCTATCTGCTCCATTATCTCACGACTTCGCTCATATATAGCAACGAATCGTGGTGCATATCTCATGTGACATCTGGAATTGAAAAACGACATAGTCAGTACAAAACTGACAAAACCAGTAACCAAACTAGTTTTTTTTTTCAATTCACACATATGCATAGAAAGAAGCACACAAATAGATAAAAGCATATAAGTTTCCTTTACGTTTGTAGCTTCAATTTACTATACTACTAGACTGATCGATTTGTCTGTCTTACTCTTGTTGCTTCACTTAAGCCTATTTAAATTTGGGGTTCAACATAATGATCAAATCAGTCTGTTTAGTTCAGATTATTTGATCAAACTGGTTTGGTTAAACCAACTAATGGTTTGAACCAAAACCGATTTGACCAACTTAATCTTTTTCAACCAAACTTGAATCTAATTTAAATAAATTGAACCAAATCTAAACAAATTACCGAATATAGCTTCTGGTTGGGCCTGTTTGCCTTCACTCGGGAGGTCAGCAGTTCGAACCTCCTTTGGGCAGCAACGTTTTGCCGAGTCAGAATAGGTTTCGACAGGTGTAATTTTTTTTCCTTGTTGATTTAATAAAATCAACTCTTTTTCCTTAAAACCACAAAAACCTAATCAGCCGCCTCTCAAACGCACGCAGTCGCCTCTCATCTTCTCCGCGCAGCTTTCTTCCCCACTCATCCAACCCCCCCTTTTTTTTCACCATCACCAACACCATGGCCGCCTCCATCGACACATCCAGCCGAAGGCGACGGCTCCCTTGCACGCGTGATGCGATCGTCGACCATGGGAGTGAAAACGCACAGCCATTGAAGAACTCAGTTGCGATTTTACCGATTTTATCCATCAACAGAGCGAGGAGTTCATCGCAAAGGAATTTAAGTACAAAGGTAAATTATGCTCTTACAATCTGATTGCTCTGATACCAATATTAGATTGAAAGCATGAGATCTATGAATGGATTGCAAATGAATAAGACTTACAATGATGTCCTTCTGCTCCTTTTCCTTCTGGTTGCCTGCTGTCACGAGAAAATCACCACGGACAAATCCCGATCTTTCACAAACCTAATCCCACTCTGATTCGATGCTCCGATTACTCTTCATCTACCTCTCTTGGATTGCATTTGGACGCCATCTTTATAGGGAGAAACAGACGTTTCATCTACCTCCATCAATGGAGGTATTCAATGCTCTGGCCAGTAACGCCAACGATTCAAGATGAAGGCCAGTAACACCAACGTTTCAAGATGAAAGCCAGTAACACTTGTAACGCCAACAGATACTTCCTTGTATCAGACATTCTAATTTTCTACAAAAAAAATCAAGCTCTCAGATAACCACTTATTAAGTGTATTAATCCATCAAAAAGTCAACAAGTAACAATAACAGTAAGTACTTGTATGAGACAACATTATATATATCGTATCCATTATCATAACAAAGTATATTAAATTATTAATCTATCAAAAAGTCAATAAGTAACAATAACAAAACAAATCATATTTCATATGACAATCAGGTAATCACATAACATAATTATATAAACATATAAAAGATATAATCAAATGGAAGGATATGGTGGAATCGAAGAACCCATATTTCATAGCAAGAACTCAGATTTTAGAGCAAAATACTTTAATTTGATGTTGATATCGACAATCCATGGAGATGGAAAACATAATCCAAGCAAACATATTTAACCAACACAATAGATGCATAAGTAGAAAATTAGAAATTGAAACCTGATGAAGGATGGTGGCTGTGAATTTATGATGATGGCGCTCGAGATCACTAGGGTTTGCGACTTTGCGTGATCTGCTTGTTGTTTGCACTCAATAAACCTGTCGAGCCTTCGACGTGGGCGCAACGACACCGTTTGGGTGAGATTTCGAAAGGAAAATATTAGGTTTAGGGAATTTTAGAGATCAAAAACAGGGAGAAAGGGAAAACCTAATTAGGGAGATTGAAGCCGGCGAAAGAGAAAGAAAAAATTCGTGCGCTTTTAACTTTTTGTTTCCTTAACACTTTTATAAATAAGTGCATAATATTTCGAATATATAAATATATTTTTTTAATTAAATAGTTTACCTAGTCTCTAATTATTTGTTAAATTTATTATAAAAATATTAAATATTTATCAAATATGGGACCCACCTCAAAATGGAGCCTTGTGCACATGCACCACTTGGACCATGCAAGGCCGACTCTGGCTATCTTGATCCTTCTCTTCCACATGTTGATCCTTATTTGTGTATGAGTTATGATTTGAATTTATTTGATAGGTGAATGTCAAAATTAATCACATGAATTATCAAAAATAAATAAATGAAAATTGTGAGAAGTCATTCAAATAATTTCATCACCCCAACATGTTCATCAAATCTAATCCCACCCGGCAATTCCAAAACTTTTGTTATATTTGGTGAACTTTCCAACACAAACCAACCCTAAACGAATCACCTTAGTTGGTAAAGAATTCTTCTTCTTTATTTTCTATTCATCTTTAATAGTAAACAAATCCTCTGTTCTTTCCCCCGCCCACGGTGTTCCTTCATCATCTACTAAATCCAAAAAACCTTGTTTCATTTCACTGATTCACTATCTCTTCTCTCGTATACTTTTGTGATTTTGTAATTAAATAAGGAAATCGACAATATTTTCAGTTTACTTTTTGGTTATGAATCGCCGAATATATTTTACCATTCATGCAATAAAATCTGCAATAAATTTAATTTCTATAATTTAATGATTTTATATTTAGATTTCTAATTCCAACGATTCATCGAATCCAAATTCCTCTGTTTCCTCGTTTACTATTTAAAAAGGCAGCGAAACAGGGGGAAACAGTGACCGAGTTGTTTACGAGAGAGAGAGAGAGAGAGCATGAGGAGTCCAAACCAACTCCGCTGTTGTTTCTTCTTCTTGCTGCTTGTCCCTTTCCTTTCTCCGGCGGACGGTTGTGGCGGCGGTGTGGGGCAGTGGAAGGTTCTGCGACCGAGCATCGGCGTGTCGGCCATGCACATGCAGCTCCTGCCCAACGACCGCGTTGTCATCTTCGACCGCACCGACTCTGGTCCCTCCAACGTCTCCCTCCCCGGTTGCCGCTTCCGCGGCGACTCCGATAGGAAGGCCCTCCGCCGCGACTGCACCGCCCACTCCGTCGAGTACGACGTCTCCGCCGACTCCTTCCGCCCGCTCACTGTCCTCACCGACACCTGGTGCTCCTCCGGCTCCCTAACCCCCGGCGGCGCCCTCCTCCAGACCGGCGGGTACAATAGCGGCGAGCGCGCCGCTCGCACCTTCCACCCCTGCGACGACTATACGTGCGACTGGGAGGAGCACCCCAAGGTCCTCGCCGTCCGGAGGTGGTACGCTTCTAACCAAGTCCTCCCCGACGGCCGCGCCATCGTCGTCGGTGGCCGCCGCCAGTTCAACTACGAGTTTTTCCCGAAGCAGAGCAAGTTCGACTCCGCCGCCGTTTACTTCCGGTTCCTAGTCGAGACCAAGGACGCCGTCGAGGACAACCTCTACCCTTTTGTGCATCTTAACATCGACGGAAACCTCTTCGTCTTCGCCAACAACCGCGCTGTTCTCCTCGACTACTTCAAGAACAGAGTAGTCCGGAAGTACCCGCCTATTCCCGGCGGCGAGCCGAGGAACTACCCGAGCTCCGGTTCGTCGGTTCTGCTGCCGCTGGCGCCGACGCCGACAGAGGCGGAGGTCCTCGTGTGCGGCGGAGCGCCGTTGGGAGCGTACCTCGACGCCAAGAAGAGGCGGAAATTTCGCCCGGCGCTCGACACGTGTGGGCGCATCAAGATCACCGACGCGGCGGCGGAGTGGACCATGGAGGCCATGCCGGGGCCAAGGGTCATGGGCGACATGGTGCTCCTCCCCTCCGGCGATGTTCTCCTAGTTAACGGCGCTGCGGCCGGCACGTCGGGGTGGGAGCTCGCGCGGAGTCCAGTGCTGACGCCCGCTGTGTACCGCCCCGCGTCGCCGGCCGGGGAGAGATTTGAGGAGCAGATAGAAGCGTCCACGGCGCGTCTCTACCACTCCTCCGCCGTGCTCCTCCGCGACGGCAGCGTGCTCGTCGGAGGGAGCAACCCGCATGTGAACTACAGCTTCTACGGCGTCGAGTTCCCCACCGAACTCAGTTTGGACGTCTTCTCGCCGGGGTACTTGAGCGCTTGGAATGCGGAATTTCGGCCGCGAATCACTCCGCCGGCGTCTTCGCCCGTCCGGCTCAGCTACGGCGAGCGGTTCGCGTTGGAGTACGAGGTGGCGACGCCGATCGACGAAGTAAAGGTGACGATGGTTGCGCCAGCGTTCACGACGCACTCGTTCTCGATGAACCAGAGGGCTCTCTTCCTGGAGACGGCGGAGAAGGAGGGCGGCAACGGTGGCCGGCGGGTGGAGGCGGTGGCGCCGGCGTCGGGGATGTTGGCGCCGCCGGGTTTTTACCTGGTGTTTGTTGTCAACGGACACGTGCCGAGCGAAGGAATCTGGGCCCACATTAGTTGAAGATTTTGCGTCTTTTTTTTTAATTGTAATAATTACCCAAAAAAATTAAAGCATTAAATAGAATTAAAGGAGTCAATGATTTGAATTTATGATCTGCATTTTACAAAACTGACGTAATTCATATTTTACAAAATAGATGTACGTGAAAATTTATATTTATCAAAGAATGCAGTAAAATTAATTCATTACTCTTATATTTGTCTGTTAATAATTCTTTTTCATAATTTATTTTTCAAGATATCTGAATTATTTTTTTATAATTTAATTTTAAAATAATAAACTGTGGTTCGAATTCAACTAATCTCATCTTTTCTTATCCTATATATCTCTTCCTGCTTTGTAACTCGATCAAATCCTGAAGCTTTTACTATATAGTACTATGATTGTGAAAAAATTAATAAATAATTAAAAGATTATTTTATAAATAATCATTAAGGTCGTTTTGGGAAAAATAAATTTATTTTAAGTACTGTTTTGACTTGAAATAAAGATATAAATAGAAAATATAAAATATCGAAAAATATAAACATAACAAAATAAAGAAAGATATATAATATATATATATATATATATATATATATATATATATAATATAGTTGGTAAAATTGTATATATTATAAATATATAAAATAGAAATTAAAATAAAATTTATATGTGTAAATTAAGATAGATTAGATATCATCGAAAAACTTATTAAAAATTAATTAGATTTCATTTCAGGTCCAAAGAGAGTTTGAAATAAATTTATTTTAGGAGCCTGAAATATTTCGTTTCAGGCTCAAAGAGGTCTGAAATTATGTTATCTTGGCTGTTCAACAAAACTACCACTTTAAGTTGCTATTGGATTTTGTTAGAAATTGGACTGAGAAAATACAAATGTGATGCATCAAGGAATTTCCATATGACATTAAGAAACTATTGAAACGATATATTTGTCTTAGACATCATTTCCGTGTATGCACATCTAGGAACTACTGTCATTGGATTTCTATGTATGCACATTCAAGTACAAATGTGTTCCTGTTGGATCGAGAAAACCGATAGAGGGGGGGGGGGTGAATATCGGTAATCGTTTTTCGGAAACACTTAGAGCAAGTACGCAGCAGAAATTAATAAAAACAAAATCACACAGAGACACGGTCGATTTTACTTGGTTCGGAGCCTGGGTCGACTCCTACTCCAAGGCCCACGGTCGTTGACCGTTTACTTTGGGCAATTCTATATGAGGCGCAAATAGTTTACAAAAAGATTATTACAGAATTTAGTACAGTAAACTTAAATAGCTCTTTTATCGACGTCCGAGGTAGATCAACTTTTTCGGAGCAGCAGGACGTCGTCGGCTCGAGTTGGAAGGATTCCGGGGCGAAGCTCGAGAGCAGAAGAGCGTAGAAGCGTTGATTGGAAGTTGTTGTGAAGCTTGGGGTCGAGGGCCCTTTATATAGGGCCTGGGGGCGCCCGGGACGTCGGGGGCGCCCCCCCACGTGGCAGTTGATCCGCACAATGCTCGGTCAACATCTGATCCCTTTACCTTCGGGATCAGGTTTGACCGGGGCGCCCGGAGCGCTCGGGGCGCCCGCATTGACCGGGTCAAAACTCCATCTTCTTGGCTTCGCGAAGGTGTTCTTCGGTAGCTGGCACTGGGGGCGCCCGGGAGCATGGGGGCGCCCGGGAGCACAGGGGCGCCCGGGAGTTGTACTGTCGAAGCCTGTTTTTGTAACTTGTATTTTGTGTTCACCATGGGGGCGCCCGGGACACTCCGGGTGCCCTGGTCAGCTGTTGCCTCATTCCTTAGAGGCTCTCTGAGCTGCAGACACACATTCCTTCGGTCCTGCATCTAGTCCAAAACACAATGAAACAATAAAATATTTATTTATACAGCCTTAGCTGTCTTGGTTCTGACTTTGGGCCTCCAAAATGGAGCCCTAAGTCGAACCGACGCCTACTGTTCCCTCGACGGGGAACGCGTCCTCACCTACTCCTCTCGGGAGAATGTACCTGATGCCAACCGCTCCTTTGGTTGGACTTTTGCCTGGCGGTCCTTTGCCAGGTCTTGGATACCGAGCTGTCCTTCGCCCAGTGCCTAGCATTCCTTCGCTAGGGCTTCAGTTCCAGGCTGTCCTTCGCCTGGCGCCTAGCAGTCCTTCGTTAGGTCTGTGTATCTTGGCATTCCTTCGCCAAGTGCCTAGCAGTCCTTCGCTATGGCTTTGTATCTTGGCATTCCTTCGCCAAGTGCCTAGCAATCCTTCGCTAGGGCTTTTTATCCTGGCAGCCCTTCGCCAGGTGCCTAGCAGCCCTTCGCTAGGACTTTTCCTGCACACTCAAGTAACTTTGTCAGATAACAAGTAAGGCTTAACTTTTGAACCATGTTGCCATTATCAAAACATAGGTTTGACTTTAGTGCTCACTACACCAACAATCTCTCCCTTTTTGATTTATGGCAACCCTAGTTCAAAAAGTTAAGTTTAATCAAAAGCATAAAAAATTTGTTCCCTCCCCCTGGAGAGAATCTCCCCCTAGATTTTTCAAAAATTCGTGGGGTTAAGAAAAACATTACTTAGAATGATTTTGTACTTTGAAAACTTAAGTTCAGGTACTTTGGAAATCTTTTGATAACTTAAGTTTAAATGAGTTTAGAGTACTAAAAAAAATTTGAAGCCTTAAGTTTAAAGTACTCAAAAAGTTTTGAAAATATTAATTTAAGTACTTAGTAAGAAAAACTTAAGTACTTAGTAAAGTTTTGAACAATTTTAAGTACTTAGAAGATTTTAAAATGCTCCTTAAGTTTAAAGTACTCAAAAGTTTTGAAAGCATTAAGTTAAGTAAAAAAACTTTTAGTAAATTCTTGAGAAGCTTAAATACTTTTAGAAATTATTTTCGAAAAGCTTAAGTAAGAAAATTTTAAAAACAATTTTGAAAAAAAAACTTAAGTACTTAGAAATTTTTGAAAAGCTTAGAAAATTTTAACAAGCTTAAAATTTTTTTTAGAACTTGGTACTTTTTGAATAAAGGAGAGTTTTTGAAAAAAAAAAAAAATTTTGGGATAGAAAATTTTAAGAAAATTTTAAATAAACTCTCTCTTTTTCTATCTCTCCCCCTTTGCCATATATCAAAAAAATAGATAAATACAGCAGAAATTAAACTTCATCACTGAAATAAATTTCATAAAAATATTTACATGATTTTGCTGTACTGAACCAATTTAAGATTGAAACTAAATCAGTTGATTTTCTCTTGTAGGGACCTGTCTAACCCATTTAGCTACTTACTAACTGTTATAAACAGTAGTTTTTGCTAGGGTTAGTCATGTTAAGTGTTTCTGTTCAAGTTAGATTTTCTAAACTTGACACTTAACTTGATTGCTGTAAAATTTGTATTTAGTGCCCCAATTACTACAGATGCACTGACTTAAAGCATCTTGAATTAAGGCAAAGACCTAAGCATCTCAACCCTTTCTAGGTTATCAATCAAAAGTACCCTAAGGTGCTTGTGAGATGCTGGCTTCTAAATCTATAGGTGCATGCAGTTCTAGGGTTAGGGCCTAGGCTAAGTCCATTTGCGAAAAAGACCCTAGTTTTAAAAGGGGGAAGTTTTGAAATAAAACTAAGAAAAAAAATAATAACAAAAATAAAAACTGATTTTGAAATTAAGTAAAACAGTTTTTCAAATTTTTTTAGAAATTGATTTGTAAATCAAATAAAGCAGAAAAATCATAAGCAGAGTTATTCTATTCTACAGAACACAATCCTAACTGCCGAATAGATAAGAAACAAGTACTCATAAGCTAGTCAACATAGAATAGTCAACATAGTCATACAGTCAAACATAAGTCAACCTTACTGAGTAGGGGCAGTCAAATAGTTACTGGTACAATGCTAGGCTAATCTAGGATGAGGGACCGGGATGATCAGAGGAGCCCGACTGCCAGGATCGAAATAGGGTCATCATCTCGTGATACTGTGTATCTCTGGCCTCCCTGTCAGCTCTATACTATGCCTCTCTGGCCTCCCTCTCAGCTCTAAGGGCGCTCATATACTCGGTGTAGTAGCCCAGATTTGCCTCCATGTTCTCGGCATGATTGGCCTCCACTTCCTCTCGGAGGCTCTGAACATGTGTCTCTAGCTGTGTCACTCGATCGTAGAGTGTCGGTGGAGCGGGCTCGTCTATGTGCGCTCGGGCTGCTGCTGCCAGATCCCCAACATCGACCTCAACCTCCTCGTCTGAACCGATCGGAGCCCCGGCCTGCTGTCGTCTCCAACTCAGAACCCTGGTAGCCGATACCTCTAGACCCGCTAACGAAAAATTTCTAAATCCTATTTCATCAAAGTCGGTCATAGCAGTTATTTCACCTACGGTTATGTCACGACCGTGGTGATGAAGGAGAGAGGTGATGATGTGGCAGAATGGAGTGCGCACTCGTCCCTGGGTCGTGACATTGGACGCATGTAGGATAGTATGAAACATGTGTAGGCCAATGTCTATGTCAAGGTGATGGACTAGGGCATACAAAAGGAAAGCATGAAAGGGTCGCATGGTACCGAGATCTCTAGTGGAGAGGGGTAAAATACAGCGGACCAGGACTCTGTACAGGGCATAGTCCTGTGCTTGAAGTTCAACGGCTTGGAATCGTCTGTTCGCGGCGAGTCCTTCCCTATAGAAATAGGAGTGGATGGTGTCTAAGGTAATGTGAGAATAGGGAGGATCAAATGGAGGATTCCTAGGTGGATAGCAGCAAAATGTGGACTGAGAGTGTCGCAGTCCAAGGAATCGGTTCAACAAAGTAGGGGTGATAGACAGAGGTATTCCTTGGACAGTAGTGTGAAACATTAGATTATCTTGTCGAATTATATTATTGTAGAACTCTGCACATAAAGATTCATTAATGGTATGGGTGCAGAAGACAAGATTATCTAATTGATAGAAGTTGATAATATTCATGGCTACGGGGCATGATTGGGTAAAGAAGTGCCTATTAAGATAGCTTGTTTTAATAGGCTTGTAAATGGTTTGTGCAAACTTGTTACATAACTCTAGGGTAGGGAACCTAGGGTCAGGACTTGGTTCGGCACCGGGGTTGGCCGGGTTTGGTCGACGTCTTCTAAGAGAAAAATTTATGCATTTAAAGTAAATTTGAAGGAATTGCAAAAAAATAACTTAATAGCAATAAAATCATACCGGGCAGCTCGGGGAGGCATGATTGAGGATGAGGGCTTGCAAGATCTCCTTAGAGGGAAAGAAGTGAGGAAGGAATTTGATTTTTGGTGTGGGAAAAGAAGGAGGTTCGGGTGCCTTATATAGGGAGTTCAACGCGGGCGCCCGGGAGCTTCCGGGCGCCCCGGTCAGTGTTTTCTGCCAAAGGCAGTATTTTGACTGGTTGGGGGCGCCCGGGACAGCCCGGGCGCCCTCAACAGGGTGCGTTTGCAGCTTTTGCTGCATTGAGAGAGATGGGGGCGCCCGCGTGGTTCCGGGCGCCCTGGTCAAAAGCAAAGTCAGTTTTTGCCTAGGGAGTAAGAAAAGGTGGGGTACGGGCGCCCGAGGAGTCACGGGCGCCCGGGACTGTAGCAACGAGACAAGTTTTGTGTCTTGTCATCGTTTGACCATGGTTTAATCGGTTTGACCATGGTTTGACTGCTTTGACATGGTTTGACTATGTTGACCATGGTTTGACTATGTTGGCTATGGTTTGACCAGGTTTACTTTAGTTTGACCATGTTGACCATGGTTTGACTTGTGATCTTAAATACATGATTAACTCATAATATAGGCATCAAAGAATTTTCAATTGAGTCTTAATCCTACTGTCTCACCCAAATCTAGGGTTTTCAATTACGTTAGCCTTATAGGTTTTGTGAGACAGGATTTGATAAGTAAAATTATTTTGAAAAAGTTAGTTTATTTTGAAAACTTTGCATTAATTTTGGAAAACAGTTAAGTTTATTTTGAAAGAGAAGGTTCGAATCTATACTTAACTGAAAGTTTGTATTAGATTTGAATTTAACAAAAAGTAATTTGAATTTGAAATTCAAAAATTGGCTTCCAGGTCTTGGCGAGACACTAGGCCTTCTTTGGCCGCAACCTTATTGGATCTTCAACCCTTTCCTTGACAAAGCCGTTTAATGAAATTTCATTTTCAAAATTAATTTTTGAAAAAGTTCTGGTCTAACTAGTTTGGATTTTGGATCGGTAGCTTCGGCTAGTTTCACCAATCTAAAGAGACCAAGTGAACTTGATCTTATTAGAATTGGTTTCCCTAACGTACTATCATCTCACCTCCACCCAATACTATGTTGTCAAGTTTCGGTTAAGTTTGTTTAGTCCTTAAACTAACCTAAGTCTAAGCATGGTAAATTGCAGAAATTTAAATCAGGCAAATTGCAAGAATATAATTCTATTTAATAATAAAAATAGTTTTCAATTTGGCTCCCCCTGGACTATAGCCACGATAATGATTAGGCAAGATGTGAATCTTGTCCTTGGGGATCCAATATTGATTTGATCCAGTTGGTTGGTTCAGGCACAGTTTAGGTACCCATGCCTGAACTTTACCTCTGGACTGATTCAGTACAGCAAAATACGATCTTTGTCGGGATTTGGTTCTGTAGCCAAGTCCGGATCGATTTAGAACGGACTTCTGTTTTCCAAGAATCATGTCAAGATTTTTGGAACCAGAAGTAAATCGTTCTAAGGCCGCTCTAAGATCCTTAACCTGAGTTTTCAGGGAGGAGTTTTCTTTCTCAAGTTTTTCAACTTGAGTAGGAGTTCCTTCTTGAACATTCTCGGTTAATGATTTAGAGTCAGCTCCCTCTTTCAGGAGTTTTATTTCCTGTCGGAGGGATTCGACTCGGAGTTTGGCTTTCGCCAAATCTCGAGAAAGATAAGAGATAAGTTCGTTTAATTGACGTTTATTAAAACCGCTTATCTTGATTTCGCCGTCTTCTAAAAAGGTTAGCTTGCCGTCGTCCTTTTCTGATTCAGACTCGGTCTCTACTTCTTCTGAGGCGGTCAGGGCTAGAAGGTTGGACTGGGGTGCTTCTTCTCCTTCTTCTGAGGAAGATTCGTCCCAGGTTGCTTGGAGTGCCTTTTTTCCTTCTTGTCTTCTTGGACTCCTTCAGATTTGGACATTCTGTCTTGTAGTGGCCCTTCTTCTTGCACTCGTAGCAGGTTACATTGGGCTTGTGTTTGTCACTTGCTGGTTCAGCTGGTTCGTCCTTTCTTCGGCTTGTCCTCCGTGTGTTGGCTTGGTTCTTCAATTTTTTGTAGTAGCTTCGGGCCAGTCGGACCAGCTCAGATTGATCTCCTTCTTCATCTTCTGCGTCTGAGTCTAAGTTAGACTCGGGTTCAGGTTGAGGTTTCTTCTTTGTTGATTTTCCAGTTTTTCCTGCAAAAAGGCAATACTCTTCTCGGCCATATTGCAGTTAGTCTGTTCATGAAGTTCTAACTCAGAAAATAATTCATCTAATTTAATTTTAGAGAGATCCCTTGAAACCTTGTATGCATCTACCATAGATGTCCACAAGATATTTCTAGGGAAAGCGTTTAGGGCATACCTTATTAGGTCACGATTTTCGACCTTGTGACCTATAGTGTGAAGACCGTTCATCAATTCTTGGATGCGTGCGTGGAGTTGGGCTGCTGTTTCGTTGTCGGCCATCTTGATGGTGTACAATTTGTTCAGGAGCAGATCCCTCTTGCTGATCCTGGTGTCTGATGTTCCTTCGTGTAGCTCGATCAATTTTGCCCACAGCTCCTTGGCACTGTTGAAGGGGCCCACTCGGTTCAGCTCTTCCTTTGTTAGCCCGCATTGTAGGGTTTGTGTTGCTTTTGCATCGGCTTCTATTTTGCGCTTCAGGGTGGTGTCCCATTCTGAGTAGCTTTGAGGTAAGCCTTCAGCATTTGTGGGAATCTCCAGTCCGGACTGAATGATAATCCACATGTCCACCTGAGTTTTCAGGTGGACCTCCATACGACTTTTCCAGTACGAAAAGTCTTCTCCACTGAAAAGTGGAGGTCTGGCGGTGCTAAATCCCTCTTGCATGGCCATATGATATGAAAAATAAGAAAAAAAACAAGTTTCCCAAGACTAGGTCTTGGATTAGTAGTGTGGGATGAATAAAATGTAATAACGAGGGGTGTTGCACCAACCTCGATTAATAAGAAAAAAATTCGAACGAAATATTTTTCGAAAATTCTAACCAGAAAAAAAATAGAGAATAAAAATTCGAAAAAAATTTCAAACTGGTGGTTGCACCAAGTTTGAACTTCCCCGCTCTGATACCACTTGTTGGATTGAGAAAACCGATAGAGGGGGGGGGGTGAATATCGGTAATCATTTTTCGGAAACACTTAGAGCAAGTACGCAGCGGAAATTAATAAAAACAAAATCACACAGAGACACGGTCGATTTTACTTGGTTCGGAGCCTGGGTCGACTCCTACTCCAAGGCCCACGGTCGTTGATCGTTTACTTTGGGCAATTCTATATGAGGCGCAAATAGTTTACAAAAAGATTATTACAGAATTCAGTACAGTAAACTTAAATAGCTCTTTTATCGACGTCCGAGGTAGATCAACTTTTTCGGAGCAGCAGGACGTCGTCGGCTCGAGTTGGAAGGATTCCGGGGCGAAGCGCGAGAGCAGAAGAGCGTAGAAGCGTTGATTGGAAGTTGTTGTGAAGCTTGGGGTCGAGGGCCCTTTATATAGGGTCTGGGGGCGCCCGGGACGTCGGGGGCGCCCCCCCACGTGGCAGTTGATCCGCACAATGCTCGGTCAACATCTGATCCCTTTACCTTCGGGATCAGGTTTGACCGGGGCGCCCGGAGCGCTCGGGGCGCCCGCATTGACCGGGTCAAAACTCCATCTTCTTGGCTTCGCGAGGGTGTGCTTCGGTAGCTGGCACTGGGGGCGCCCACAGCGCAGGGGGCGCCATGGAGCATGGGGGCGCCCGGGAGCACGGGGGCGCCCGGGAGTTGTACTGTCGAAGCCTGTTTTTGTAACTTGTGTTTTGTGTTCACCATGGGGGCGCCCGGGACACTCCGGGCGCCCTGGTCAGCTGTTGCCTCATTCCTTTGAGGCTCTCTGAGCTGCAGACACACGTTCCTTCGGTCCTGCATCCAGGGTTAGTCTAAAACACAATAAAACAATAAAATATTTATTTATACAGCCTTAGCTGTCTTGGTTCTGACTTTGGGCCTCCAAAATGGAGCCCTAGGTCGAGCCGACGCCTACTGTTCCCTCGACGGGGAACGCGTCCTCACCTACTCCTCTCGGGAGAATGTACCTGATGCCAACCGCTCCTTTGGTTGGACTTTTGCCTGGCGGTCCTTTGCCAGGTCTTGGATACCGAGCTGTCCTTCGCCCAGTGCCTAGCATTCCTTCGCTAGGGCTTCAGTTCCAAGCTGTCCTTCGCTTGGCGCCTAGCAGTCCTTCGCTAGGTCTTTGTATCTTGGCATTCCTTCGCCAAGTGCCTAGCAGTCCTTCGCTAGGGCTTTGTATCTTGGCATTCCTTCGCCAAGTGCCTAGCAGTCCTTCGCTAGGGCTTTTTATCCTGGCAGCCCTTCGCCAGGTGCCTAGCAGCCCTTCGCTAGGACTTTTCCTGCACACTCAAGTAACATTGTCAGATAACAAGTAAGACTTAACTTTTGAACCTTGTTGCTATTATCAAAATATAGGTTTGACTTTAGTGCTCACTGCACCAACAGTTCCTACTACCTCTCAAAAAAAGTTAATTCACCATAGTGTGTGGACATGTGATACGATTAGATATTTGAAAACTGAACCCATGAGAAATCTAATAATCCTATCTTATAAAATCTGATCTTCATTTTAACTTCCTTTTTCACACTAAATGTGATTAGATTTTTTAACTTCCTTTTTCGTGTGATTTTCACTCCTAAAGAGGGAATCTAAAATAAAAATATTTCAATTCTAAATAGGGTCTGAAATGAAAAATTTTAGGCCTAAAGAGGGTCTAAAATATATTTATTTCAGGTCCTCTTTAGACTTGAAATGAAATCTAATTAATTTTTAATAATTTTTTTGATAATATTTAATCAATCTTAATTTACATATATACATTTTATTTTAATATCTATTTTATATATTTATAATATATACAATTCTACAAACTCTATTTCTTTATTTATATTTTATATATCTTTCCTCATTTCATACCCAAAGAGAGTCTAAAATTTTTCATTTCAGACCCTCTTTAGGATTGAAATATTTTTATTTTAGGGGTCTTCTTTAGAAGTGAAAATATAAAATATAAAATAATATAAATAAATAAAAAAAAAGATATATAAAATATAATAATTTGATATATTAGGCCCTCTTAATTTTTTTAAGATTTGAAGCTAGGTTAAATACTAGCTTCAGATATAAAATTTTTAAATAATTGATAAAGTAAAATAAATATAATAAAATATAAAAAATAGTCATTTAAATAAAGATATAATATGAATAAAGAATTAAGTTAAATAAATAATATAAGTAAAAAAATATATAATATGAATAAAGTATAAAATAATAAATATAAAAGAGAAAAAGATAAAGTAAATATATAAAATATAAAAAAATAAAGATATAAATATAAAATATAGAAATATATAAAGAATAAAAAATAAAGAAAATATAAAATATAAATAAATAAATAGAGTTTATATATCAAAAATATAAGAAATAACTATAATAGGAATTAAAATAAAATATAAATGTGAAAAAAATTAAGATAGATAATAAGATATAAAAATAAAAAAATAAAGATATAAAAATTAGAGATTAAAAAAGACAGTCGAAATATGCTACAGCCTCTACATTATGCATTATTTCGTGTCAAGGGATACGACACGAGAAGTTCATTTTTAGTGGTTAGGACTAAATTTTGATATTATAATTACCTTCTCCTTGCTCAACCTTACATAGTGATATCACTGAGTTCACCATATGTGAAACAAATTATATGCTTATTCTCCTTAGCTCCATCCCTATAACCCATATTAGTATTTAAATGAACTTTACCGGGTTTAGGATTTATCTCCTTTACCTTCTTGAGTGAAGGACACCTATTCTTGTAGTGTCCCATTTCTCCACACTTAAAGCATTTGATATGAGATTTCCCACTCTTCTTGGTAGTTGAGGTTGAGGGTTGAGCTTCCAAAATCTCCTCTACATTGGATTGCTCTTCTTCTTCCTCACTTGAGGATGTGGACGATTCCACTTCCTCCTTCTCTTCGGATGTTGAACTCGATTCAACTTTGGTCCTTCTTCTTCTCTTTGACCAATGAGCCCTTATCCTTGGGCTCCTTCACTGCTTGTTCTTGTGTAGAATTTTCATGTAGAGCTATCACCTTTCTCCATAGCTTATAAGCTTTTTTGTATTCTCCTATACGTGACACAATATAAGAAGGTAATTGTTACGCCCCGAGACCAATGGAGCCGCTGATCCAATATAAAATCGGACAACAACTCCCCTGTCCGGCGGAAAATTTACATATACACACAACACACGCAGTTTATAAATTGGCCTCAGGCCTCAAAACAGATATATAATATATGGAAATGAACATATCGAAATGCTAAACTCTGTAATACTCACCTGAGCTGCCCCCTGGGCAGGCACGTAGCAAAACCACAAACGCAAAGTCCAACAGAGGACTCAAAAATACAATACCGTACGAATAAATCCAATACAAGCCCACGGTATATGAAAAACGAATACAACGTATAAAGAATGCTATCAAAACGAAAACCAACGCGGAAGTACCCAACCACGGAGTCGTAGGGACCAGGACCGGCAACTGGGCTCCTCCAGCGAGCTATCAACCTGAAACAAAAATATTACGACGGGTGGTGAGTCCAAGTGGACTCTGCGGGTATATAAAAAGATATGCATGGCAGAAAAGTAGCTAAAGCAGCTATAAAGAAACAACAGGATACAGTCTCCATAATAATATCAGAACTATGCATAATTGAAATAATAAAGGACTGTACATACCAGAAATCAGTCTATCATAATCATAATAGGACTTGTACATACGAGCAAGTGCAGGGTCAACAAACCATACCAAAAGTACATCCTGTATGTGCATGTCAAACAAGTGCAGCAAGTAAATACAGCAAACACAATCAATGCACAAATGCATCATATGTACATGATGCAATGTCATGGTCACCCCCTAACTCCAGTCAAGCCACCGAGATAGGCGATACTGTGTCGGCCGAGTGGGTAGAATTGTGACACTGTCCGCACTCTACCATCACTGCTCCTGAGTGACCGAGTGGACAGGATGCTGGTGGAGTAAACACTCCGCCCCATGTATATATGGGGGAGATATCTCTCTCATCTTCTCTGGTCTATGGGAAAAGAAGAGATCCCTGCCTGCTACCACGCTCTGAAACCACTATCCATGAGCGGTTGAGCGGAGCAGTACAGAGCAAATGCACACACCCAGAGGTATCCACTAATCCATGAGTGGCCGTGTGTGCATATCATGTGCCGGAAGACGATAGGCTCAACCACAAGGGAGTCGCTGATCGCCGACATGCAACAGTGCAGGTATGGTGCATGACTAACACATGCAACCCTTACCAGGTCATCGACACATAACTCAACCTATCATGCACAGGTTATATGTATGCATCATAACCTAATCAATCCTATATCTAGACACACGTGCAAGTATGACTAGAATTAATCAATGCAACCATACAATGGTATGCTAAACCCTATCCACATACTCATGCTCATACCAATGCTATACAGAATCAGATAACAAATAAACGAGACTGTATAGAAGAAAATTTAGATCATATCTAGGGTCAAGCATAAGTATCAAGCAGGATAACAAAACGGTAGCAGATAAAGGTCAATATCAGCCTACTGCATATATATCAACTAGCCATATATAAAGATAAAGCGGATCTACAGATACAAGCAAGAAGTACCCGCCTCCAAGAGTAGAAGTCCGTATCACAAGCAGAAAGAACCACCTGTCAATAATCCAATCAAGCTCCTATATCAAGGACATGTTTAATTAGCTATTACAGAAAGATAATTAGCTAATTACTCCCTAAACCAAGCTAGGGTTAACCTAATCATTTCCTATTTCAGTTAATCTTATCCAAATAACTGATCGATTCTTAATTAGCCCATGTAATTAAGATTTAAGTTTCTTTCAAATTCAACCTCGCGTAGTTATGATTAGGTTCTTAATCACTTTCCATAATTATGATTTAGTGTTATGTTTTACTTTAGGTTTAATCCTAAACTTCCATCCAAACCAATTTCAAATGGATTAATCTAGAATAGAACATCCCAAGGATGGGCTAACTCACACTCATTCCAAGCATAAACTGAACAAAGTTCCCATCGCCAAGTAAAACAATTCATAACCAGAGCAACCTATGAAGCCATAACATCCACAACATCTCCTTACCTCAATTCACAGGTCTTCACAGCATTAAAAGCTGAGGAAAATAGATCCCAAGTCCAGTTTCAATTTCCTGAATCAACCTGCTATCACACATAAGGATCAATCTATGTTCCAATTTGATCTGAATCCAATAACAACATTAACATGCCACTGATCTACGCAATGGCTACACCAATCCATAAAATCAATCACCCAAATCCACATACCTAAACAAATTCCAGCATATCATACCTGGATGATGGTCGATCTTTACTGATCGAAACAGATCAGAGGAAGAAGTGCTATCCTAAAAGGAAATCCTCATTTGCTGGATAGTCCCCTACTCCCAAATCATTGCCAGTAAAAAGAAAGCTGCACATCCACGGGTGGATTAGGATTCAACAGCTAACAAGGATCGCCGGCAGCAGTCGAATAGCACACGCACCGATATAGAAGAGGTGATCAGGAACTAGGAAAAATAAGATCCAACCCACCTGTATTTGATTCCTACGTACCCGTGGCAGCAGAGGGCAGATCAGGGCCGTCTCACTCGATTCCCGCGGCTGAGGCCCGTGTGTGGGTGGGGGTGGCGGAGCTCGTCGCCGTTGCTGCTCGAGATGAAGGGAGATGAAGGCTCGGTTGAGAGGAGAAAAGGAAGATGAACGTCTGCGTTCGGCTGCAGCTAGGGCTCGCAGGCGAAGGAAGTGTTGCAGCTGTGGAGGAAACGAAGGTGACTTATTGGTGGGAGTTTTGCACTTTGGTCCATCATGTTTGACATTTTGCAATCTCATCCTTAGGGTTTAGAATTCCTTATCCATCAAACCCTTAAAGTATTAAATTTTCAACCCATTTAACCCCTTTAACATCGTCCAAGAGCCCGGACAATTCTAGGACCTTCCAAAAAATTTTCCAGAGTGGAATAAAACGTGTTGGATTTAACAGTAATAGATTTAACACAATTCTCGTTACCTCTTTATTCGACTCCGCTTCCTCCTTTTGATCCTTTGTCCAATATTGAGGTCGGAGACGTTTTCCCTTTTTGTCCGTTGGAGGTTCGAATAGAACCTCCAATGCGGTCCAATGGTCCCAATCCATTTGGAACCAAGTCTCCAACCACTTCCTCCAATAATCGAAGTCGTCTTGATCATATAGAGGTGGGATTCGAGTATCCCATCCTAGTGGACCTTCCGAATCCATCTTCCTCTAGCGCTTTTGCTCTCCCGGCGGTTAGTCCGTAGATGAGCGACCCCGACTCTGATACCACTTGTTGGGAATTGATGCGCTGGCTAGAGGTGGGGTGAATAGCCTGTTCACCCACTTCCTCACTCGTTCTTCCTTCGCGGTTAGTTTGTGCAAGTAGAATAATATAAACTAAAACTAACGCAAAGGAAGACAAACTAATTTAACGTGGTTTGAAGATAAAGCTCCTACTTCACGACTGCCCATAAGGTGGACGATCCCGATCCGTCGATGGATGACTCCTCAGAAAGCCTCCGGCTAGCTCGTGTAACTTCTTGTGGGCGGAGAAACCTCGCCACAACCCGCAACACTCACCTGAGCACTTAGACTAATAATTGTCCTTTAACCAAAGCCAATTTCGTCAACTCTAGCTAGCCAAACCGAGCTCCGTTAAATAGAGCTCATGACTGAACTAGCCATTATTAGTCGACTGGTGCCACACTAGTCGAGTGGTTCCAACCGAATCCGAACGTTACAACCCAACGTTTGAATTTCAGCCGACACCAGTCGACTGCACAAAGGATCAGTTGACTGATCTTTCTGTGCCCAACACCAGTTGACTGCTCCAAGTAGCAGTCGACTGCCCAAACCCTAAACCTAGGATTTTAACCTCGAGTATAGTCACTTAACACTCGTCCTCGCCTGACCAACTTAGACATAGCCTTCTAGCCTCCTCCATCAGTCTTGCGTCCCTCGGATGTCTCTCCATCCTTCATGCCTTGTCTTCTGGAGATTCCTTCGGCCTCGACCATTATTGTCGGGACTTCCTTTGCCAAGATGTCACTTGGACTTTTCTCCTTCGTACCTGTATCTTGTATTCTCATAATGCAACATGAAATACAACAATAATCCTAACTTAAACCTTTGCCCTAAAATCAAAACCTAAGGTACCTAGATTGCTCCTATAACATTTAGTTTGAAAAAGAAAGTTAAAATGAAGACAAGATTTTACAAGATAAGATTATTAGATTTCTCACGGGTTTAGTTTTCAAATATCTAATCGTGTCACATGTCCACAAACTATGATGAATTAACTTTTTATGAGAGTCAGTAGGAACACATTTGTGCCTGGATGTACATATACAGAAATCCAATGACAGTAGTTCCTGGATGTGCATACATGAAAATGATGTCTAAGACAAATATATCATTTCAGTATTTTCTCAATGTCATATGAAAATTTCTTGATGCATCACATTTATGTTTTCTCAGTCCATATTTCTAATAAAATCCAATGACAACTTAAAGTAGTAGCTTTGTTGAACAGCCAAGATAACATCTATAGCTAAGATAACAAAATTTAAGACCCTCTTTGGGCATGAAATAAAAAATGTCAGGCCCTCTTTATGCCCGAAATGAAATATTTCAGACCCAAAGAGTGTCTGAAATAAATTTATTTCAGACCCTTTTTGAACGTGAAATGAAATTCAATTGATTTTTAATAATTTTTTCGATGATATCTAATCTATCTTAATTTACACATATACATTTTATTTTAAGACTATTTTATATATTTATAATATATATAATTTTACGAACTTTATTTCTTTTCTATATTTTATATATCTTTCCTTATTTTATTTTGTTGATATTTTTCGATATTTTCTATTTTCTATTTATATCCTTATTTCAAACCAAAAAGTGTTTGAAATAAATTCATTTTGAGCAAAAGGACCTTAATGATTATTTATAAGATAATCTTTTAATTATTTCTTAATCTTTTCATAATCACAATAAAATATAGTAAAAACTTCGGGCTTGGTCGAGTTAAAGGTAAGAAGAGATATATAGGGTAAAAGAAGATGAGAATATCTACATCCGAACTATATTTTATTATTTTAAAATCAAACTATGAAAAAGTGGTTTGAATATCTTAAAAAATGAACTATAAAAAGGAGTTATTGACGAGAGGGATATAAAAAGAATAAGTTGATTTTACACACGTGCTTTGATAAAAATAAATCATAAAATGCTTTTTGGTAAATATGAATTCTCACTGATCTTGTCGCGAAGTGAGTTGGACGCCCCTATAGCTGAGTGAGCCTCCGGGGAGAGCGAGGTCGCTGAGGTGGTCTAACGAGCTAGATCACCTCTAGCCAGCAAGACAAAGACCGTTAGAACCCGCCAGGAAAAGTCCTCGGCCAGGCACTTCGACGGTTAAGTCAGTATTCGACGGTGGCGATGGAAAGCAATAGAACAGTATGAAATTGCACTATCACACGTACCTGAGAAATGCGGAGTGAGGAGGCTTATATAGCCGGGGAAGCTGATAGCTCTTGCCCCGCCTGCCACCTGTTGTCATATAGCGAGGACAAGGTAATGCATGCCCAGAGGTGGCAGGATAAAGTGCCACATGCTGTATTAAGGAAAGGGGCACTGTCAACTTAAGGTCTGGCGCCGTTGGATGTCGCTCGGCCTGACATCAGGGTATATGGTTGTGGTACTAGGGGACAGGATATGGCAGGAAGATCAATACCTCGGCGAGATATCCGTCGCTTAAGCCTAGGATGGCTTCAGTCCTGCGCCGATCCCGTACGGTTTCTGGTAGTCTGGTGTCAGGGAGTGGTTGTGCCTGCTGGGGCACGAAGTAGCGAGGCCGGCCGAGGGCCTATGAGGGTGCCGACTGGGGCACTGAGTGATGAGGCCGGCTGAGGGCCTATGAGGGTGCCGGCTGGGGCACCGAGTGACGAGGCCGGCTAGGGGCCTATGAGGGTGCCGGATGGGGCACCGAATGATGAGGCCGGCTGAGGGCCTATGATGGTGCCGACTGGGGGGCACTAAGTAACGCCTCCTCCGGTTCGAGCTTACCCCCGGAGTGTGGGCCGCCACGCATCGGCGGGGAGCCAAACTTGGAGGAGTATTAGAGCATAAACATCTGACTCAGGATCAGGCTAATACTAAAGAGCGTGGGCCACCACATGTAAGTTCAGGGGCCTAAGCCCGCTCGACACCTATCCGACGGGCCTCTACAACCCGCTAACCATCTTCCTTCTGACTAGGCGCCAGGCTGCCGGGCCAGGCTACACGCAAGCTGGCTCGGGATCATAAGCATCCCCCTCAAGTCTAGTCGAAGGAGGCACGTAGTCCGACTGACTGGACCCCGATTCTGGCTCGAGCTTGGCGCACCCCTTGGAAACCGGGCGTATCTTCTCATTGATTGCCGTTTTAATGGCACGAGCCTCGCGCCCCTAAGCCATTTGCGCTCGCAGACCAACGGATATGCCCTCGCCCTCCGCGAGTGTTCTACCCATGTCTGTGTTCTGCCATCATACACACCACCCGAGCCTGATCAGACGGCTGTGGCGAGGTCGCACGTTTTTCCCCGTTCTTCATCGAACGACCAACATCCCTCGCCTATTCCCATAAGTAAGCCCTCTCTCTGCCTTTTCTTCTCTATGCTTTCAAAACTCCTCATCGTTCTCCGCCGATTTGAGTGCTGCTAGAGCCCCGATAGCTGCTCCTCCTCGACTTTCCTCCGGCGACTCCTTCCACTGGTTAGCTTCGCGTCTCCTTCTTATCCGATGGACTCTTCTTCCTTGTCTCCATCCCCTTCTCGGCCCTGGTATTCTACCATGATAACTACCCTCGCCACTCATGACCTGGAACAAATACAGTCGGACTTTTTAATCCCCTCTGCCTATCGGCTACTCCTGCCAAAGTCGACTGATCGGCCAGATTCTGCCCCCCTGGGCTACATTACTTTATCTCGAGACCATTTACAAGCCGGTCTCCGTTTCCCCATTCATCCTTTCCTTTCCGCCGTTTGCGACTACTTCCAAATTCCCTTACCTCAACTGGCTCCCAACGCCATACGTCTAATGTGTGGCTCGGTCATCGTTTTCTCATTACTCAAGATTCCCCTAGAACCGAAGAATTTCCATTACCTCTTCTATCCCAAACAGCAAGAAGCGGACGACTTCTTCTTCCAAGCCCGAGCCAAGGCTTCATTCCTCCTGAATCTTCCCACTTCCAACAAGGGATGGAAGGAGCGTTACTTCTTCGTTGGGCCCATCTCTGCCCCGGGCTGGCTCACAACTTGGATCGAGGGACTTCCTGTTTCTGATGCCCTCCCTCGACACTATCGCACTTCCGCAGCCTACCTGAATGTCACAACCGAGCTAGAGGATAGGCACTTCCATGGTGGTCATCTGCTAAAGGAGGGGATTCTTTCCACCTTTGGTCTTAGCCCGAGTCCTGTTCCTTCGCTGTCTGTAGTTGGTAAGCCTCACTGTATGTTCCATGCATATCCTTTAATCATGCATGAGCTTATATTATTTTCACAGTTCCCATGCTACTGTCTACGGCTCTGAGGGAAGGCTTCAAGCTGGATAAGGCCGAGCTACAGACTCGGGTCACCTCTGTGTTGGCTGCTAGAAGAGGTGCTTTGGCGGAAGACGCCTCGGCAAACCCGACCCTGACTGTACCGGAGTCAGTTCCCATCACCTCCGAGACCGCCCCACCTATAACCATCAGACCGCGTGCTTCTTCCAAGCGTCGACGAGCATCTTCCCCGACAGGGGGACTCGCGCCACCCTTCTTCCAGCAAACGTCTGGAGAAGAAGAAGAAGAAGAAGAAGAAGAAGAAGAAGAAAAAGAGAGCGGCTCCCGACTTGGGAGCTCCTTCTGTCTCCATGGCCATCGTGCCCTTCGTGGCTCCTGTTGCTGATCCTCTTGCCGTCACACTTGTTGACGACTCCCCTGTTCACCTGCCAACAATCACTTCTGCCACTGACTCCAACGTTGGTTCTGCGGCCGATCTTCCTATCACCCCGACCGCCGACCCTTCTGCTTCTTCCAATACTCCTGACACGCCCATGCCCGATAAATCGGGAACTCCTTCTGCTGAGGATCCAGCTGAGGATCCGATGATGCACCTTTTGGTGCCCACTCGGGCTAACCACCACTTGAAGATGCCCCTGGGCGAGCTACCCGACCGACATCAGGATCTTTGCCTGTACGGGTCGGTGGCCGACCGCTATGCTCAGGGACTCAAGGAGTCTTACTTCCAAGGCCCTCGTAACAAAGCAGATGCTTTTTTTCTCAAGGCCACTCAGGTATGCCTAGACGAACCAGGTCCTCTATCGAACCTTCAGCTTTTTAATCACGAAATCGATATCTGTTTTGCAGTTCCTAGGAGACTGCCATGACTTTTCCATGTCACTCCAGACCCAGACCTCGGCTCGAGCTAAGGCCGAGAGAGAAGTGGAGTGCCTAAGGACCCAACTAGCGCACTCTGATCTTGTTGCTGACGAGTCCCCTCTGAATCACTTGCGAGCCGAGGTTCAGGCCTTACAAGATCGATTGGCTCTCTCTGAAGAGCAGCTTGAGGCTGCGAGCGGCTAGATCGAGACGGCGCACCAGGCCGTGTCCCAAACAAATATCCGGCTCTCCGCACTGAAGCATACTGAGCGGAAGGCTCGGGCTCTTCAGGTGAAGGCCCAGGACGAGTTGATTTAGGCAAAGACGGAGCTCCAGGAGACATCTACTGCCCATGACTCCCTTCGGGCCCAACTGGAAGCCCGAGATGCCGAGGCCGTGGTTCAAATGCAAAGAATAACTGAGCTGTCCGGGAGCTCTCCTCCAAGGACCAATTGTTGCGAGATCAGAGGGAGGAGCGGGAGTAGCTGCTGAAGGAGAAATCCGAGTGGGAGGCGGCTAGAGCAGAACTATCAGAGCTTTGATCCTACAAGGAGGCCGAAGCCACCCGCCTGGAAGAGCACAGGCTCGAGTGCATTAATGCCCCGACCCATACTACCGACATCTCCCAACGATTCATGGCCGTAATGATGCAACAGGGAGTTAACGTCATCCGCCAACTCAAGCTTGGTGGGTATCTGCTTTCCGATCTACCTCCCACCGCCGTGCGGCTTCAAGATATGTGTAAAGACTTGCCTGATGTAACTAGAGAGCCGTTTAAGTGAGGGCTAGGCCTCCTATTTTTGTCTTTCTTCTTTGTGCACATGTAAGGGCAATGGGCCCCTGTTTATGTAACCTCTTTACCTTGCCGAATGAAAAATTTCCCTTTCCACTTGGGCTTCTTACAACTGCTCTTGTTGTCGAGTGCTGATGATCCGAGTGAACAACAGTTTAAGCACTCGGCTCGGGCTACACCTCTGTCATGTGAGCCACTGAATCAAGGAATTGGTGGGAGCTGGCCCGTTTGTGAAGGTTCAGCCACTTGGTTGAGTCGGAACTCGGGGAGCGTGGGTCGCCATGCACCCAACCGGGACCTAAACCAAGGGGTTTGCGGGAGCTGGCCCGTTTGTGAAGGTACAGCCGCTTGGTTGAGTCAGAGCCCGGGGAGCGTGGGTCGCCACGCGTCCGACCGGGACCTGAACCAAGGGATTTGCGGAAGCTGGCCTGTTTGTGAAAGTTCATCCTCTTGGTTGAGTCGGAGCCCGGGGAGCGTGGGTCGCCACGCGTCCGACCGGGACCTGAACTAAGGTATTTGTGGGAGCTGACCCTTTTATTTCTCTTCAGCTATCCTATCGGGGCGATTCGTATCCTCACTCCTGACGGCTGCATTAACTAGTGATTGAACGCATCAATGGCTGAATGACGCATCGGGCAGCGAAACGTCTATCACCCGTCGTGGGCACCTCGGGCAATGAGTAGCTTTACGCTGCCCTCCCCCTCTTGTTTTATTACTTCTCGATATTCCCCCCATGCTGTAGTGGAGGACGATCGTTCGATCCTGCGATTTACCGAGGCAGGTTGTGAACGGATGAGATCGCTCGCCCTCTCCTATATATAGGCGGCGACTACCGGGGTCACTTTCATCCCAAACATCAGTAGGACCGAGACCCCCTTCCACCTTCCAGCTATCTTTTAAGATGTCCTCTGACTCATCCGAGGAGCTGTTCTCCTTAAAAGGACCTTATACTATCTCAAATGACTATTACCTCTCGTCCTCGGAAGACATAGATTGGGAGCATCTAGAAATGATGCTTCCTCCGAGTTCCCCTCCCCCGACGAGGGTGTTTAAGACCACCACTTCCCCTCGTGAAGGTATTTCTCGTAAGGGGAAGGAGCCAATGAAGAAAAGGCCGACTTCCAGTATAGGGGTCTCAGATACGGATGGCCTACCCTTGGAAACCCGCCGTCAGCTGCTTCGTTCGGCTACCTTTTCATCTTCACTTGGTGCTTCCGACCCTCCCCGCCGAGCGAAGCGAGCCAAGGTGCCGGCTTCTACAGAACCTGCTGTCGTGGCTCCTTCTTTTTCCTGTGTGACCTCCCCTCTGGGCTCACTCGTTCTCCGCTTGGTCACAAGGTATCTCCTCCTCCGCCGACTCGCGAGGTTGCCCTTCCTCAGTCGGGGGCTTTCCCTCTGGTGCCTTCTTTTGCTGAGGGAATTAATGCTTACTCCCCTTCGACAAGGGCAGTCTCCCCGAGCGTCACAACTCGCGGGGCTTCCTCTTCTTCTACCTTGTTGAGGAGGGTTTGGATGTTCGCACCAGCGAGGCATCCGGAGGAAGGCGTTCCTACTGCCCTTCGCCCCATGACCCAGGGCGGTTCTATATGGGGGTCGGCTGGCAATACTGGCTCGGCTAACATTGGAGGGGCTACTATCAGACAGCTCTTGTCCTTGCCAATGCCAGCCTGGGGAGTACCTTTGGTTGCCTTCTCACCAACCTCTCCCAGGATATGGGCCTCTGTTGGTGACGATGCCGCTGTTAGCTCTCCTGGGCCAGTCTCTCCGAATGCCGTCACCCGCGGGGCACTGGCTAGTGACTCGTGTTCGAGGATTGCTCTGGACAGGGAGTCTGAAGCCTCGTCCAGGCGAGAGCCTAGAAACTCTGCTCGGGCGAGAGCCCGGAAACTATGCTCAGGCGAAAGCGCATAGGTCGACCCAAGAAGCCTCAGTTTATGAAAGATGTTGCTTCTGTTTTTCTTTTCTTCGATTCTGACTCTTGCTGTCTTTCTTCGACAGGCGGTGCGATTAGTTTGGAACTTTGAGAAATTGATTACGCTCAAGATGCAACTGTTTGAAGCAAACCGCGTCATCTTCACTCTGCGGGCTGACCTGAAGGCCAAAGAGGAAGAACAGGCTGCTTGTGTTGCGGAGCTGGGCTGGCTCTAGCAAAAATATGAAGTCCAAGCATCCGTGCTGAAGGCAACTCAGCGGCGCATACAACGCCTTAAAGAATATGCCAACTCATTATTTCCGGACAAGTCCCAGAAGAAGACCAGCCGTGCTCCGTGAGTTGAAAGCAATTGTTATTAAGAGGGCTCTCTTTATTTTCTTTTGTTGAAGAGGGGCTATGCCTTGATTTTGTAATAGCTTTTGATAGTAGGAATGCCGGCTCTTGTCCTTGCGATGTTTATGTGCCAAGTGTTGGGACCGGGTGCATGTTGATAAGGATACGAGTTCGTAAAATTTAAAATTTTTACGTGCAGCGGAAGAGTTTGCATAAAATAATTTCCTAAATTATTTTAACTTCGTATCTAGCATGCAACCTTATAGTGTGTTGACATAATCATAAAATAAAACTTTACGAAAAGTAAACTAATTTACATTATACCTCTCGTAACTCGAAGTAAGGGACGAGATCCAACCGTAGCGTCCCTTGGAAGCTCCGCCTCTATTCGCGTCCACGCCGAGTTCTCTTCGGGATGACTTCGCAAAGTCATGAGTTTTGTGCCGACGAGAACTACTAGATTCTCTATAGGCACAACAAAGAAGATCAAGAGAAGAAAAGGAAACTAACCACCAAGAAAACGGAATCGAATTCCGGGAAGAGAGGAGTCGCTATCCGCTTCTTCTTCTTCTTGCTTTGTTTCTTCTTCTTCTTGAAGCTCACGGCAACCACCTTCTATGGGAGGAGTTGCGCCGGCCCTAGCTTGTGGAAGGGGCGCCGACCCTAATTGGTGAAGAGGGCGCCGGCCCTAAGGTAGGGGAGAAGAGAAAGGAGAAGAGAAAGAGAGGGAGAGAGGGAGCTACTTCTCTTGACAACTCAATTGGAATTAAGGGCTTGCCTTTGGTTCCTTTATATAGTAGCATCTCCCTTGCCAAGTCTCCCTCTTAACGGAATTAACGGAATTAGTTATCATAAGAAATTTATCCTATAAATTCTCTTATGAATTATTCCGTTTAAACCAAGTTTTATTATAACTAACTTTATAATAAAATTAATTAGTTATCATAAGAAATTTATCCTATAAATTCTCTTATGAATTTTTTCGTTTAAACCAAGTTTTATTATAACTAACTTTATAATAAAACTAATTAGTTATCATAAGAAATTTATCCTATAAATTCTCTTATGAATTTTATTATAACTAACTTTATAATAAAACTAATTAATCTCTCCTTTTATTATGAAATAAATTTTATAAGAAATTTATAAACTTTCTTATTATGGAAAAATCAATTCATAATTGATTTTATAAAATTAAAATAAACCAATTCATGGATTATTTTAACTTCCATAAAAAGAATAAATTTCTATAAATTTATTTATATAAATTTCTTTATACAAATTTATTTATCCATAATTTATAAAATAAATCGTGCTAGATTTACTTTATTAATTAAACCAAAATTAATTGGTTTTCTCCCCAATAGGTGGCCGGCCACTTCAAGGAGGTTTGGCACCCTCTTTGGTCGGCCCGAACCGAGCCGAACCAACGCGAATTAAACTCATTTAATTCACCCAAAAAGCCTTCAAAAGACTTAGCCATTTTTAGCTTCCATTGCGCCTCTGATTAACTCAGATTCGACTTATTTCTCTTGATCGGAAAATCCAATTTTCAACTCGTTTTAAATCCCTCGGATTACTCGTAGTGCATGTGACTAAATAGGCTTTCGATTTATGTTGGCCGTCTATAATCAAGTAATTATAGAACGATCATGAGTGACACCTAGTAGTACATCATGATCCCCAATTAATCGAAAGATCAACGGTTTGACCTCAGAAGAAATTATTCTGAAACCCTTCAGCAGCTCTAATGAATCGTGCCTCATTCCCTTCACCACCTTATACCCACTTGGTTTAGGACACGGTCTATGGTGTCAGTCCCCACTAGGCTGACTACGTCACACCTAGCCCAAGTAGTGTCTTTCTCGTCCTTTGGATTTCTAATTACTCTCATGTATTTTAGAGACTCTCACTCTAAACATGATATACTCTGGCCAGAGGTTTTTTGAGTAACAATCCGACGATAGGCCTGGGTATACAACTCCTCGCAAGGAGTGGTGAATCCTTTGTAGGCTATTCAAACATCTTCGGGCACTTCGGCTCATACCCAATCATCCTGGGTCCACACCTCCTTGGAGATGCTTGCTTAAGATGTTAAAGTATAAGTCTCCATGACCAAGATGACTTGAACACCGCAAGTCAAAGGAACATCGCACTTAAGCCGCAGTAAGAACTTCATTGACATATCTATATAGATAACCATATGAAGTTTTACAGCTAGTCACTCCAATGAACTAGTTCCCTTAACTAGCATCCATGTTTATCTCCGGACATCCCAATGTCACCAGCCAGTGAGAATCAGCTGATTAGAGAATAACCCATGCTAGTCTCAACAGAATTGATAGTGTCCGTTTTTATCAATTCATCGACTAGGGATATTTTCAATACTTCACATTTGCACATTTAGAGATAATCACAAGTTGTGATCCCATCACAAATTCTCTTATGCTGTGAGTTGTATTGCGGACATTCAGTAGATGAGTTTAAGATCCCAATCAAATACACAAACATGTACACTCAAATAGTGAATTATCATTTATTAAAATAAATGTTTACAATCATAAGGCGATTGCCTTAGGACACTTCTCTCATATCACTAACACCAAGAATCCGAGTGACGTTACTAACCCGAGCGAGGATACCCCAACCTAGAATTGCTTTCTAAATGCGTATAAGAAGCGTACGGGCATAATGCCTTCTACCCATGCTGGCCACTCGGGCGGGAATACTTCGTACTTTGCCATTGTCGGCATGAAACACTTTAAGCGTAATAGCAGCTCGAGCGCAAGCGAGTGATTCAGTATTTGGAGAGCGCATAAGAGTTAATTGAATGAAATTGCCGACTTGGGCAATTCACGACGCCGGTGCTGAGTCATGGACCTTGTAAAGACTTGTCATGTTGCTTTCGCTCGGGCCTCGCTTAGGGGGCAACTAAGTCAAGGAGATGTCTGGGAGATGTTCTTGCTTTAGGACTTCGGGAGTCTTGCACACTCGGTCGGGTAATACTTAGGGAGTGCGGGTCGCCACGCGTCCGGTTGAGGGCCGAGCCGAGGGACGAATGTATCTCGTTCGAAGATAGGAGTCTGGCTACTGACTCAGGCCGATTCTCAGGAGCGCGGGCCGCCACGCGTCCGATCGGAGACACTGAGTCAAGTAGGGCGTGGAGGCTGGTCCACTTATAACTTGCTGGCAAGGCAAGAGTTTTGCGCACACGGTCGGGCAAGACTTAGGGAGCGTGGGACGCCATGTGTCTTACTGAACAGCCGAGCCGTGGGATAAATGTAACTCGTACAGAGACGAGAGTCTAAACACTGACTCAAGCTGATTCTCAGGAGCGTGGGCCGCCACGCGTCCGATCGGAGACACTGAGTCAAGTGGGGCGTGGAAGCCGGTCCACTTATAACTCGCTGGCGAGGCAAGAGTTTTGCGCGCACGGTCGGACAAGACTCAGGGAACGTGGGACGTCATGCGTCTTACTGAGCAGCCGAGCCTCGGGATAAACGCAACTCGTACAGAGACGAGAGTCTGGACACTGACTCAGGCCGATTCTCAGGTGCGTGGGCCGCCACGCGTCCGATCGGAGACACTGAGTCAAGTGGGCACGTGGGAGCTAGTCTACTTATAACTTGCTGGCGAGGCAAGAGTTTTGCACGCACAATCGGACAAGACTCAGGGAGCGTGGGACGCCACGCGTCTTACTGAGCAGCCGAGCCGCGGGATAAATGCAACTTGTACAGAGACGAGAGTCTGGACACTGACTCAGGCCACTTCTCAGGAGCGTGGGCCGCCACGCGTCCGATCGGAGACACTGAGTCAAGTGGGGCGTGGAAGCTGGTCCACTTATAACTTGTTGGCGAGGCAAGAGTTTTGCACACACGGTCGGGCAGGACTCAGGGAGCGTGGGATGCCACGCGTCTTACTGAGTAGCCGAGCCGCGGGATAAATAGCACACACAGTCGTGCAAGACTCAGGGAGCATGGGGCGCCACGCGTCTTACTGAGCAGCCGAGTTGCGGGATACATGTCGCACACTGTCGGGCAAGACTCAGGGAGCGTGGGAGGCCACGCGTCTTACTGAGCAACCGAGCTATGGGATAAATGGCGCACACAGTCGGGCAAGACTCAGGGAGCGTGGGACGCTAAACGTCTTACTGAGCAGCCAAGATGCGGGATAAATGGCGCACACAGTCGGGCAAGACTTAGGGAGCATGGCGCACACAGTCGTGCAAGACTCAGGGAGCATGGGGCGCCACGCGTCTTACTGAGCAGCCGAGTTGCGGGATACATGTCGTACACAGTTGGGCAAGACTCAGGGAGCGTGGGAGGCCACGCGTCTTACTGAGCAGCCGAGCTGCGGGATAAATGGCGCACACAGTCAGGCAAGACTCAGGGAGCGTGGGACGCCAAACGTCTTACTGAGCAGCCAAGCTGCGGGATAAATGGCGCACACAGTCGGGCAAGACTTAGAGAGCGTGGGACGCCACACGTCTTACTGAGTAGCCGAGCTGCGGGATAAATGGCGCACACAGTCGGGCAAGACTCAGGGAGCGTGGGACGCCACACGTCTTACTGAGCAGCCGAGCTGCGGGATAAATGGCGCACACAGTCGGGCAAGACTCAGGGAGCGTGGGACGCCACGCGTCTTACTGAGCAGCCGAGCTGCGGGATAAATAACACACACAGTCGGGCAGGACTCAGAGAGCGTGAGATGCCACATGTCTTACTGAGCAGCCAAGCTGCGAGATAAATGGCGCACACAGTCGGGCAAGACTCAGGGAGCGTGGGACGCCACGCGTCTTACTGAGCAGCCGAGCTGCGAGATAAATGGCGCACATAGTCGGACAAGACTCAGGGAGCGTGGGATGCCACGCGTCTTACTGAGCAACCGAGTTGCGGGATAAATGGCGCACACAGTCGGGCAAGACTCAGGGAGCATGGGACGCCACACGTCTTACTGAGCAGCCGAGCTGCGGGCTAAGAGCTCGAGAGTCTAGAGCATCTGCGAGCGGGGTAAGGACCGTGCTCTTCCACTATTATGAGTGCTTTACATTTACATCATAACTTCTCACTCAGCAGCCCGATAGGGCTGAAGGTGGATCACACTCCAAGGTCGATCCAACTTTTTTCCCTTCTCATTCTCTAAGTAATAAGCTCCTGAAGTGAGCTTCTGAATAATTTTGAAGGGTCCTCTCCATTGCGGCTCCAGCTTGTTTACGTCTCCCACGGGCTTGATCCTCTTCCAAACAAGGTCACCCACTTGGAATGTCCTTGGCAATACCTTCCGGTCATACTTCTGTTTCATCTTCTGCCGATATGCGAACATCCGAGCAGCTGCTTTGTCACGGATTTCGTTGACTAGGTCCAGCTCCAGTCGCCGCCTTTCTGAGTTATCTTCATCATAAGCCACCCTTCGGTCCGATTCACATCCGACCTCGACCGGGATCACTGCTTCGCTCCCATAAACTAGCTGGAAAGGTGTGCATCTCGTTATCTCTTTGATCCTGCTCCTTAGGGCCCAAAGGATGCTCGGGAGCTCCTCTACCCATGTTCCGCCGATGTGGTCCAGATTAGTCTTTAATCCTCTAAGAATCTCTCGGTTGGCCACTTCCGCCTGGCCATTGCTTTGAGGATAGGCTACAGAGGTGAAGGCTTGCTTGATACCGTATTTCGTGCACCACTCTTGTATCCTTTTTACCCTGGAGCTGTCTTCCGTTGTCAGAGACGAGCTTGTGCGGGATTCCGTACCGGCATAGTATGTCCCGCCACAAGAACTTCATCACCGCCTGCTCAGTGATGCGCGACAGAGCCACAGCTTCTATCCACTTGGAAAAGTAGTCGACGACCACCAACAAATACTTTTTCTGGGCAGCGGCCGTTGGGAATGGTCCCACAATATCCATGCCCCACTAGTCAAAGGGACAAGAGACCGTCGATGCTTTCAACGTCTCTGCGGGTCGGTGCGGTAAACAGTGATGCTTCTGGCAAGACAGGCAAGTAGCCACCAGCTCGTTGGCATCCTTCTGCAGGGTCGGCCAGTAGTAGCCTGACATTATGACCTTCCGAGCCGTCGCGTGAGCCCCGGCGTGGCTTCCACAGATCCCCAAGTGAATTTCCCTCAGCACATAGTCGACATCCTCTTCGCTTAGGCATTTGAGGAGAGGTCGAGAAAACGATCTCTTGTACAGGACGTCGCCGACCATGGAATACCTGGACACATGCTTCTTGAGTCACTGAGCTTCCTCCCGGTCGGCTGGCAAGACTCCCCTTGTGAGGTAGGCTATGATTGGGGTTCGCCAATCGGACCCCAACTCCAAATCAGCTTGTCTCTCTATCTGCATGACTAGTAATGCCGGGGCACCTGCCTGAGGAAGTACCCAAGAGCCGACTGAGCTGGCTAGCTTAGCCAATTCATCTGCCTTAAAGTTCTCCCGTGGGATCTTCCTTACTTGCACTTCTTTGAATTCAGCCTTCAGCTTCTCATAAGCCTCGATGAAGGCCTGCAGTCGATCACAGTTGACCTCGAATCACCCGACCACTTGCTGTGTAACCAGTTGTGAATCTGAGTAGAGCACCACCCGGACTGCCCCCACATGCTTGGCCGCCTGTAGTCCAGATATTAGGGCCTCATACTCGGCCTCATTATTCGTGGCCTTATACTCCAGTTGAACAGACAAGTGCATTTGTTCTCCACTCGGGGAGATCATCAGGATGCCAATTGCACTTCCCGACCGAGATGCCGAGCCGTCCACATATATCTGCCATGCTTCCTCAACCTCATCCGAATGAAACTCGCTTAAGAAATCAGCTAGGGCCTGAGCCTTGATAGCTGGTCGAGGCTGGTACTGAATGTCATATTCGCTCAGCTCGGTGGTCCACTTAATCAGTCGCCCGGATGCTTCAGGATTGGAAGCCACTTGGCCTAGATTGCTGTTCATCAGCACCACGATAGGATGTGCCAGGAAATAAGGGCGGAGCCTCCGAGCACCCAACAATAGCACATACATTAATCTCTCGAGTGTCGTATAACGGCACTCGACTCCCTTTAGTAAATGGGCGAAGAAGTACACGGGGTGCTGCTCGGCCTCCTCTTGCTTAACCAAGACCATGCTGACTGAGTCGGCCGACGCAGCCAAATAAACATACAAGGTCTCCCCCGACCTTCGGTTTTGCCAGTACGGGCAGCTCAGCAAAGTAGGCCTTCAGCTCTTCGAACGCCTTGTCACAATCGACATCCCACTGGAATTTGGTAGCCTTACGGAGGGTTTTGAAGAAAGGCAACCCTCATTTGGCCGATCGAGAGATAAATTGAGACAGGGCTGTGATTCGCCCTGCGAGCCGCTGCGCCTCGCGTAGATTTCTGGGCGGAGGCATATCCAGTAGAGCCTTGACCTTGCCAGGATTGACCTCAATGCCTCGCTCGGTCACGATGTAACCCAGGAATTTTCCCCTTCGGGCGCCAAAAAGACACTTGGCCGAGTTCAGCTTGAGCCTGTACCTCCGCAGCGTCTGGCAGGTCTCCTCGACATCCGCTACCAAGTCTTCAGCTCGGGTGGACTTGATGAGGATGCCGTCCACATATACTTCCACATTTCTTCCGATCTGGGACCGGAAGACTTTGTTCATCATGCGCTGGTAGGTGGCTCCAGCGTTCTTCAACCCAAACGGCATGACGGTGTAGCAGTAGGTACTGTCTGCCGTGATGAAGCTGACCTTCTCTTGATCTTCGGCGGCCAGGGGTACTTGATGATACCCCTGGTAGGCATCCAGCATGGAGATGAACTCGTTGCTAGTTGTCGAGTCCACCATCTGATCAATCTGCGGCAAGGGATAGCAGTCCTTCGGGCAGGCCCAGTTGAGGTCCTGAAAGTCGATGCAAATCCGCCACTTGTTGTCTGGCTTGGGCACTAGCACCACATTGGCCAGCCAGGACGGGAATTGCACCTCCCTGATGTGCCCAGCCTCCGTCAGCCTCTCGATCTCGGCTCGGATCGCCTTATTCTGCTCGGTGCTGAAGTCCCGCTTTCTCTGTTTTACAGGCCGAGCATGGGGATATACATGGAGACGATGTTTCGCCACCTCCGGTCGGACGCCTCTCAGTTCTTTGACTGACCAGGCGAAGACATCTTGGTTTCGAGCCAAGCACTCCAGCAGGGGCTTCTTCAGCTCCTCGGGCAATCCTGCTGCGATCTTGACTCGAGATTCCTCCCGATCTGGAAGGAGCTGCACTTCCTCTTTGTCCTCGTGCAACTCGGACCAAGGGGAAGCTTGAACCATGTTGCAGTCGGAGAAGGGGCGTGGAGACTTGTGGCTCTCTACTTGGACGTCGTCCACGTAGCATCTCTGGGCCACCTTTTGGTCTCCCTTGACTTCTCCTACCTTGTCCCCAACTGGGAACTTAACCTTTAGGTAAAAGGTGGAGGTGACGGCCCGGAACTCGTTGAGGGTCGGTCGGCCCAGAATGGCGTTGTAGGATGAAGGAGCGTCTACCACCAAGAAGGTGGACCACCGAGTCCTCTTCAGTGGTTCCTCGCCCAGGGAAACGACCAGCCGAATTTGGCCAATAGGCTGCACTTGGTTCCCCGTGAAACCGAACAACGGGGTCGCTACCAGGTCCAGCTGAGACCTCTCAATCTGGAGCTGGTCAAACGCTCATAGTTGGCTAGAGGCGATCCAGCTCGTTAGACCACCTCAGCGACCTCGCTCTCCCCGGAGGCTTACTCAGCTGTAGGGGTGTCCAACTCACTTCGCGACAGGATCAAATTTGGCGCTAGAAGGAGGGACACTAGGAGCCTGATCGGAAGTGGAGATGGCTGACCCAACCAGATGACTGTGGATGTCTCTCGCGAGGAGTACGAGGTACTAATGGCTACACGAGCGCAGATGGCCTCTCAAAGGCCCTCCCAAGCCACCAGCTAGGGCCTCAGGGACCGAAGCCAGTTGCGCGCCGGCCTTCTGGAGGACAAGGCAGGCCTGTTATGCCTGAGGGTGGCTCTGCACCTCCACCGGTGGTCGCCCCCCCGGACCAAGGTGGTGAGGCCCATTCGGTGTCAGCAGAGGCCTCAGTGTCCAACCCGGTGAGAGGGAGGCGACCGGACAAGGGAAAGGCTCCAGCTGACCTTGCTTCAGCTACACTGGTATGGAGCGGCGCCATGTATAGCAGGTGGCCCAAGGGTGCTTCCCTACCCGATAGAGGTCATATTGCACTTTCCACCAGAGCCACGACCTCGCCACAGAGGAATGCCGTCAAGCTGGTCGGGGTCGAGCCCCTGCCCCCAGAGGACGAGGGCGACAAACACCTCTCGGACGGGGCGCAGGTCGAGGCGACCCGAATGTCGACCCCGTGGTCGAGGAATTGCGAGGAAACCCCCCAGTTGCTCGCAATCTTTTCCCTCAGGGGAACCCAGCTAGGGGCGAGGAGAAGGAGGAAGAACAAGCCAACCAGCAGAATGTCATCCGAGGAGGCGTACACGCCATCTCGGGTGGCCCGACGGGAGGAGACTCCAACCGTGCTAGGAAGGCACAAGTGCGCCGACTGGAGATCCATCAGGTCGGCACTAGCCCGGCCCAGGCGGAGGGGCCCCAGATCAGTTTCGGGCCCCAAGATCTGCAGTGGCTAGAAGTCCCACACGATGACGCGCTGGTCATAACAGCCGTCATCACCAACTATGAAGTCCACCGCGCCATAGTGGACACTGACAGCTCGGTCAACATACTCTACAAAAGAGCGTTTGACCAGCTTCAGATTGAGAGGTCTCAGCTGGACCTGGTAGCGACCCCGTTGTTCGGTTTCACGGGGAACCAGGTGCAGCCTATTGGCCATATTCGGCTGGCCGTTTCCCTGGGCGAGGAGCCACTGAAGAGGACTCGGTGGTCCACCTTCTTGGTGGTAGACACTCCTTCGTCCTACAACGCCATTCTGGGCCGACAGGCCCTCAACGAGTTCCGGGTCGTCGCCTCCACCTTTTACCTAAATGTTAAGTTCCCAGTTGGGGACAAGGTAGGAGAAGTCAAGGGCGACCAAAAGGTGGCCCGGAGATGCTACGTGGACGACGTCCAAGTAGAGAGCCGCAAGGCTCCACACCCCTTCTCCAACTGCAACATGGTTCAAGCTTCCCCTTGGTTCGAGTTGCACGAGGACAAAGAGGAAGTGTAGCTCCTTCCAAATCGGGAGGAATCTCGAGTCAAGATTACAGCAGGATTGCCCGAGGAGTTGAAGAAGCCCCTGTTGGAGTGCTTGGCTCGAAACCAAGATGTCTTCGCCTGGTCAGTCAAAGAACTGAGAGGCGTCCGACCGGAGGTGGCGGAACATCGCCTCCATGTATATCCCCATGCTCGGCCCGTAAAACAGAAAAAGCGAGACTTCAGCACCGAGCAGAATAAGGCGATCCGAGCCGAAATCGAGAGGCTGACGGAGGCTGGGCACATCAAGGAGGTGCAGTTCCCGTCTTGGCTGGCCAATGTGGTGCTAGTGCCCAAGCCAGACAACAAGTGGCGGATTTGCATCGACTTTCGGGACCGCACCCACTTTTTCCGATGGGTTCTAACGGTCTTTGTCTTGCAGGCTTGAGGCGATCCAACTCGTTAGACCACCTCAGCGACCTCATTCTTTCCGGAAGCTCACTCAATTGTAGGGGCGTCAAACTCACTTCGCGACAAGATCACTCACGTACGTTTTTTTTTAAATATCGATTTATGATTGTTCTGATTTTAGTTATTGTAGGACGATAATTCGACTTAATATCATTTTGGAAATAATATTTATTTTGATATTAATATGTATTTTTAAAAATGTTATACTTTGGGCCATTTTAGAAAAAAGTGGGGCCTTAATATTAAAATGCCCTCATTAAATACCGACAGATTCCGTGCCGGCCTCTCTGTCATCTCTCGTACTCTTTGTTGTGTGTCCAGCTCTCCCGCTCGAAGATTCCACGGCCGGCAGTAGCGATCTAGGTCACCGGAGGAGCTGCCAGTGCGATCGGAGCCGGCCAAATGCTCGGCCTACTCGTAGTGCGGGTGAATCGAGGCGTCAACCTCGCCATCCGCGACCTACGGAGCAGCGACCCCTATGTCATCCTCAAGATGGGCAAACAGGTTCATCTTCTTCTTCTTCTTCTTCAGCTTCTGCTTCTTTGCAAGGTTCCTGAAGACAGTTCCTTGTGCAATGGTTTTTCATCATTTCTTTTTTTTTCTTTCGCAATTGGGGGCAATTTTGAGTTTGGGAGATGAAAGGTGTCCTTGCCGTTCTAGATCTAGGGCATAGTCAACTCGGTTTTGCATCGACGAGGGATTTATGGGCTGTTTGGGAGGAGGTAGTGACTAGTGATCTACTCTGAATGTTTTACAAGGTAGATGGCCCAAATCTCTTGTGCTTTCTCCGAGCTCCATCTGCTCCCTGCTTCCTTGATCATTCGCCGTGTTCTAGTGTGACAACATCTAAGCGCTGGAATAAAGTTTCGACAACTTATTTTTCCATCTATTAGGTCTTTGACTTCATTCTGTGAATTTCGGTGAAGTTTTGATCTTGATTGATTCACTGTAGACAATGCACTTCGTGGATCAGTCTCACTATATGACACAGGGAAATTAAGGACCCCAATAACTTTGGATTATGATATGTGTGTAAATCCCAGATTCTTGGTCTTTAAAACATAATAAAATTTGTATTTGTCGACCTTATCTTCTTCATTGATTTTTGTCTTTTCTTGTTTGGGTTCTCATTTGTGCAACATGTTTTATAACTTGCCGACAAGTTTGAGATTGCACTTATCTGTAAGCTTCTATAGCTAACATGTATTGATCCTAGAAAGGTTTATTGATACTTCATTCGATTTATTGCCAATATTGATCATGTATAAATTCTTACCTAATGGTGAAAAAGTTCTACTTGGTTAATGTACTAAGAGAGCGACTAGAAGGTCGACAATTACTCCTATGGCTATAGAACTTTGCAAGGTTATGAACATAGTTAACAACGTCCACTTTCCTTGCCATGGCTTGAAACTTCTGGAAGTGTTTTTTGGCATTGTATAGTGATTAGCGATTCATTATAAAAAAACTATGGCATAACCGTCATCAGCTCTCGACTATATAAGGTTAATTAGGCAAGTCTTAATGTCTCCCATACTTGAGTTTTAGCCAACTGATATCAAATTCTGCTTCTACTTCATACATATTCCTCAGTGGATACTCAGCAGATTATTCTTACAATGTTGTTTTATGGCAATTGCAGAAACTGAAGACTCGGGTGATAAAACATAATATTAATCCTGTTTGGAACGAGGATTTAACTCTTTCTGTTGGAGACCCTTCTGCTCCAGTGAGACTTGTATGTTTCTTCGAAACTCATTGCAATTTATCAACTTCTGTATCACTAAGAAAAAAAAATGATGTTTTTAAATGTATTTCGAATCATGCTTTCACAAACCTGTCTAAACTCCATATAAACATCGGTGCGACTAATTACTTTATTTAGCTGGTGGAAAGAGCCTAAGTAATTGAAGTAGACATCAAATACTACATGGTAACCATGGATATTTTGTCCATCTTTCCCTGATTTATGGTTACAAATGCAGGAAGTTTATGACAAGGATACCTTCAGTCGGGATGATCCCATGGGCGATGCCGAGTTGGACATAGCCCCACTTGTGGAAGTTGTTAGGATGAACCTACAAAATGTTCCAAATGGCCATGTAATAAAATCACTAGTGCCAGGCAGGAACAACTGCCTGGCCGAGGAGAGCCCTATATATTGGTCAGATGGTAAGGTGTACCAAGACATTGTCCTTAGACTCCGAAATGTTGAGTGCGGCGAAATTGAACTCCAGCTTGAATGGGTTAACATCGAAGGTTCTAAGAGCGTTTGATATTCACGGGATTCCCAAGGTGTGCTCGCTGCCTATATAATGTATGTACTAGTAAAATGAGATGATCTGTACTTAATGTAGACTGTCAAATAGGCAATCTGGATTTCTCAAGTAATAATCTCCTATTCTTATGCACTATAGTTAGATAGATCAGTATCCAGGTAGCCGACAAGTAAAGAGTTCTTATGCTGCTGTGTGAGGGTGTTGTCATGTCGATTTGGGTTATCCAATGCGATGTTTGGATCATAAATGGTAGAAGGAAATGACTTCCTGCTACTATAAAGCAAACTAGAATGTTGGAATTTGAAACTGCTGTATTTACTTACCTAAGATGCTGATGAAAAGATGCAGTAATCAATTCAAACTCCATTAACTTTAGCAGCATTTGTTAACTGAGATTCAATGAAACATATGACTTCCTAAAGAGCAGCATTGGCATAGGAAACTGCATAAAATTGACCAAGCAAGAGCAAGGAATGTGAGCTAGAAACTCTGTTCCAACATATATTGCAAGAGCTAGTGTACAAACCAAACATTGCATTCGCATTTTGCAATTATTATTATAATAATCATTCATGGATAGAAAAGATTAAGGATTTTAAAGAAACTAACTGGCTTTTGTTGTAAGCTCAATTGACATGCTCCACAACCAGCAAGTTGTTTTTCATCAGTCCCTCCCCCACAATGGGGAGTTTGGGAGATAGTTGCCACTCTCCATCTACCAAGAACTTGATCTCGTACCTAAAGCCCCAAAAAAAAAAGTGTGAAGATTATCATCATGCCCGAGATAAATTGTTCTAAGGGGAAGATGGAATCATATACCGCCCAGGTCTAAGCTTCAGGGTAGCAGAAAATCTGGCATAATCACCACTATACTCTGGTGACATCTCCTCACCTTCAGTCCAACCGTCGAATGAACCCATAACTTGGACGCTCTGGAAACAATAAGTAGCGACAACGGCGTATAAACTTGCATCCTTACTAATTGGTGTATTAAGTGGCGAAATCAAGGACGAGAGAATTTACAAACTTTGTAACTATGGGATACATTATTCAGAAGTATGTTGAAAAGCAAATCTTTTGTTGATCTCCATGAATATTAAAATTCTTCAGTACATTATTTCACTAAATGTCCACAGGGGTTTACCTCAGCCATGCCGATCCAGAATAAATCGACCTCCTTAAATTTCAGAGAGTCAACATCCTTTATCTGCTCCATGATTTTTCCACGTGCCACTATTTGTGAAAAACATAAGGGATAAGTGAAATATTATAAAAGAGAAGGAATTGAAACAACAACTGGCAGTCAATTTTACGCCAACATGACACACCGATTGATAGATGTTTTGAGTTTTCAGAAGGAATTGTGTTTCATAAAACCATTAGTGGTGATTGTCAATTGTTTGTTTCACTAAAAGTCTGTAGCCTCAAACACCAAATTATTGTATGCAGTAGAAATGGTAGCTTCAAATATCCAAATAACTCGATCTGGTCTCATAAACTTGAGATCCAAAAGAGCCATTGCATTATAAAACCATAATTGCACATATTCGTGGAACTTCTAAGTATGCCCGAGCACCTAAAAGATACCTTATAAATCTATAAAATTTTCTCATTGCAGTAGTAAATGTGAGATCTATCTGAACGAAATTATGAAATATAACACGTAACAGGTACATTTATAAATAGGATGAACAAGATTTGACATTATATTGCACAATAAACTTTCCTCTTACACATGGTTTCTTGTATTTTTTTCCTTCTTCTGCTTGGTTATGTTTTTCTTTCTTTGCCATCGAATTTATACAATAAATATGATGCTAAAACAAGATATTAGTATACCTTAATGATAAGGTTTTGAGATAAATGAAACTCCATTAGAAAATGACCAAGTTTGGCTAATAATATTGAAAACTCAATATGGTCCAAGAAGATTTTGAAACTCCTAGTACCAATCAAATACTAACTAGAATTAGAATAGAAGTCCATGTGCATACAATATGGGACAACCTTCTAATCTGGCAAGGAGGTGGGATTGGATATACTTTCCATTGATCTTCCTCGAGTCAAGTGGGATACCACTGTTAGCTATCTCATCTGCTAGGCCAACCAAAGCCTGACGAATTTGGATCACAAAACATTCTAACATGAGTAAACACAGATGAGTTCATAGGTAAATCGTTTAGGCACAGAAGATACAGATTTCAAGCCCATGACAGCGGATAAGCATCAATATAACAAAATCAATTCAACTTTTTTTTTTTAGATTATGCTCTTTTTTATCTTGTTATTTAGCAAGTTAATATCACATTTTACAGCTCTTTACCAAGTTACTTTAGCTGTTTAATTATTTGAAGAAGAGATATAAAAAAGATGAAAACTAACCTGAAGCTCAACTTCCAGAACTGCGAGCTCATTTTTGTATTTGGCTAAGGCATCCTCTTCTACAAGCAACTGCAACACCAATTGAAAAGGTCACAAAGTACCAGAAAAAGATGCTGCATCCATCTAGCTGATCAATTAGATTATTGATTGGCCTTCGAATCTGACCCAATTGTGAAAATAACTGTTATTAAACTATAGAATATAACTAATTGAGAAAGGTACATGAATGACATCTTAAAATAATGATCTTCCAAGTAATCAACTGTTCAGGAAAAAAGCCATTCAAACTAAAGAGCAATCAAGATTCAAGATCATTCATCACAATCACAAAGAAAGAAACACAATACAAGTCTACAACTATAAATAGATCTTTAGTCCTTGACCCTGGAGAAATAATGACAAAAGTGCTGTCAACTTTTGGTTATACTGTGAATTGTTTGGTAAACCGTGGAAGTACCAAGCATATTGTCTCTGAATCATAGGAAACAATTAAAAAAAGTTTAGAAATTGGGGTTCTCTTTTCCAGAATCATACAAATAAGTTAAATAATTTTTTGATTAAATGGAATCAAAATTTCACGGTTCCTTTAGGTTCCAATTCATATATGATAACATATTAGTTCAAATCTTAATTGTCTTTCGTTGTAAGATGGGATTGCATGGTCCTAAAAAGTATGATATAAAATGCCTCAGGATATCTGAAAGCATTTGCCTCAATATTCCAAGAATGAGATATGCGAAGAACCTTTAGTTAAAAGATTTTTGTTCGTGCATCAACAGATACAAACTTGCAATTATGCTAACCAGGGGTTTTCATTGCATTATATGGATTAGAGATAGATAATCATATTGACATAACAGAACATGGGCATGTGCTAGTGGGTTCAAAACCAAGCAACATTCGAAGATGCACACCCCTCACTTCCTGTAAACAGGGTCTAAACATACCTCCTACAAATAGACAAATAGCAAAACAAACAATGGATCAAGCTATTATTGTTGATGATGTTCTTATAGTTAATAAACATTAAAGGTTGAAAGGATTCAATAGATAGAGTCAAGTTTGTAAATAATTGAACATGATTCAGAAACCACAATGAAGCAAAAAAAACTTTCCTTAGAAGCTGTCAATCATGAAATGCAGAGCTAATTACCTCTCCTTAACAAATGATTGCAATAAGCCTTGGATTCATTTCATGAACTAAATTCATGATTCAAAACTAACAACTGATAGCAATAAGTCCTAGATTGATTTCATGGACGGCATCCAAAATTCAGATATTCACCAAGTCAATAACTCAATATTGACCATGACTAGATACTTCACATTTTGCATAATTGTGTGAGGATGAAGCCAACTGAGGAAAATGTAAATATACACAAATTCCTAAGCTTCAATAAGTAGATGATTGTACAGAAAAGAAAAGAAAAAAAAATAGTATGAGCAATTCATCTAGACCTGTCTTTTGAGAACTCTGTTGTACCGATTAGCTTCACTGAGTTTCTGCAAAAGCTTTTTTCTTTCAGTGTCAAGTAGCAGTGCTTTCAACTGTCGATCAAAATACAATAAATCATAGTGAACCATGCAGGTCTCAGTAAAGCGTGATATATCAGAAAAATAATAGTTGCATGAGTTCACTAAGGCGATACAAAACTCTGCTAAGAAGCAGAGTTTGTATGGAATACACAAATTTGTTGTTCAAAGAACAAGATCAACAATTCCAACCATGATGATGTTGCATGAATTTCAGCAAGAAAAATGAATACATAACTACTCAAGGAGAGGAAATTGGTCTATGATGGAAATTCAAGCAGTGGTACAGCCAAAACTAAAACCTAGTCTGGGCAAAAATTATAATATTAACAATATATATGAGGAATTAAGAACAGAGAAGTTTCATTTACAAATCCACAATGTTCATATATTCATGCAACTAGAAACAAGTTTTAAATCCTATACCTATAATGCCAATGAAAACAATCAATATGCATCTTGGAGTCAGAGTTAATAAGATACGGGAAATTGTTTTAATTATCACCTCATCAGATGCCAACTTTGTTGGTGAGCCCATGTCCGATGTATCATCTGGTACAATCTCATTAGCACCATTTGTGTTTTCCTCCTCTGACAATGAGGATGGTTCTTCACCCACACTTGTGGGCATAGCAAAGTTTCTTGAAGATTTATGTCTATAGAGGAATGATTGATAGGGCTGTATCATGCAAAAATATCTAGGGAATTCTTGAGAGCTTTTATAAGAATTGCATGGATATGCCAGCCTCCTGTGCCTCATCCATAATCCACCTGATTGCTCAATATAATGATATGTGCAATTTTGTGCCAGGTCCAACTTCCTTTAGTGAACAAATATACATGCCAGTCAAAAGCGATGTTCAAGATTAGTGTTCTGGTCCTCCTGGAGAGTCTCTCAACAATAAAATCAAGCAGAACTGTTGAATTCTACTAAAAAAATTGAGCCAGCAAGGTAAATGTGAAAGCTTTTAAAATACATAGGCTGACTAGCAAACTATTCACTAATATACAGGAAAGTGTAAAGGTTTAGATAGAGAGATAGTGGCAGAAGGCAATGACAGTTAGGGCCAATTGATCCCACAAACTTAAGAAATTCATGAGTACATATAAAGAAAATAGCAAGAAACAGAACTTGAGCCGAATATATTTATATATTTGGCATTTGGTTGTAAAAAAAGGAATGTTTGTAAAAACATCCATATATACTTGCATAATTGATTAATGTTTATTAACAAGATCAAGCGTTTTAATTTTATTTTAAGAAAGTTTATATTATGTCTCTTCATAGTCTGTATCCACTTGAGAAATTTTCCCAACTCCACCACTAAATATGAATCATTCACTCACTCATAATCTTGCTTGAAGAGTTGGCAGTGTATTAGGAAAGCAACTTTAATATCTCACACATGACAAGACATTAAAAAAGAAAATTTTACCTTATAAAGTTCGTCTTCGAGCACTCCATGGCAATGAACCTACTATCCAGTACAACCAACAGCAGCAACTTCATTTATAAAATTCAAAAAAAAAATCATATAAAAGTGGCACAATTAGAAGAAAAATGACCAATCGACAATGAGAGCCACTAATAATAGTAATAACAACAATAATGGATCAAATTGACCTCTTCTGCGATGTTTTTCCATTTACCAAATCCCTCGATCCATCACTAATTTTACCCGAAGATAAAATCCAAGTTTGAAATGAAAAAAAAAAGGAAAAAAAATAGTGGCGTCCTCGCTTTCCTCTTCAGCTCCTCCCGACACTCCCCTTCCCTTTATTTGAACCACCATCACTTGTTACTTCTCTTTCTCTTCCTCCCTTTCCATTACTTCCTAGTTCCTACTCCAAGAACATTTTTATTTCCGAAAAAAGGCTAACGAGAAGAGAAAGCAGACAAAGCGAAAAGCGAACCGCGAAGTGGGGGGAAAACCATAGCTAGAGAAAAGAAACAAAAGAAAACAAACAGTCCTCACAGAGCGGAAATGAAGCGGATAGCGTCGGTGATCGCCGGAGGAGCGTTTCCCGATCTGCGGTGATAAGCGAAGCAGCTGCGGACGGGGAGCGAGTGGGTTTGAAGAGGGTACCGTTTATGGCGACCATCCGATTGATGCTCTTAAATGCGTATAAACACGGGTCTCCCGACCGTCCACATCAACTCCACTTTTCATCTCAACCGTCCATATTAACGTGCACTTATAGTTGAGTTAAACTCTACCATTATATCTTTAATTACAATTAGAGCTTTATAAAATAATTATATATATATATATATATAATTTTGAAATATATATTGTCCTTAAACTTAAATAAGAAAACGAAGAATAGATTGGGCAAGTAATTGCTATTGTAGTAAAATAATCAAATAAGTGAATTTCTGAATGTAGATAGATAAGAGAATGATGGGTAACCGTGAATCCACATTATAGCACTAAGACAACAATTTTTGCAAATTTCGAATGGCTATTTTTTCATTTATTTATTTTTTTAATTTTAGAGACAGACAATCTTTTCTTAATTTTATTTATTATTTTCTAGTGGATTGTGTATGTTTAATGACAAATAATATGATATTGCTCAAGCTCTTCGATGGGTAGTTTATCGGTAATTCAGCTAGGAAGAAAGAGATGAGGCTCTATGGAGGTTGACATGGTCCCTTTGAAAACTTTTGAGAGGAAAGTATGAGTTAGGAAGACAATCGGAGGGCTCCGACATAATCACTTCGACGCTCAAATTAGAGATAGAGATCAAGAGGAAATGTAATAAGAATGGATTAAAAATTTTTGAACATGATCCTATCGCGAAGTGAGTCGAACGCCTTTACAGCTGCGTGAGTCTCCGAGAAGAGCGAGGTCGCTGAGGTGGCGTGACGAGCTGGAGCGCTTCCAATCTGCGAGGCAAAGACCGTTAGAACCCGCCGGGAAAAGTCACCGGCCAGGCACTCCGACGGTCAAGTCAGTACACGATGGTGGTGATGGAAGGCAATAGAACAGTAGCAAAATTGCAATATCGCGCGTACCTGAGAAATACAGAGTAGGAGGTATATATGACCGGGAAGTTGACAGGTTCTGCCCCGCCTGCCACTTGCCGTAGTGTGGAGAAGGCAGGGTGATACATGCCTAGAGATGGCAGGGTAAAGTGGCACATGCGGTATTAAGGAAAGGGGCACTGTCAACTTAAGGGTGGCGCCGTTGGACGCCGCTCGACCTGACACCAAAGTATGTGGTCGAGGTATGGGGGACAATGTGTGGCAGGTGAATCAGTACCTCGGCGAGATATTCGCCACTTGGGACCAGAAAGGCTCTGATCATGCACTGACCTTGTACTACGCCTAGTAGTCTGGTGTCAGGGAGTGGTTGTGCCGACTGGGGCACTGAGCAAGGAGGCCGGCTGAGGGCCTATGAGGGTGCCGACTGGGGCACTGAGTAACATTTTCGGTGGCTTGGGCTTATTCCCGTAACGTGGGCCACCACGTGCGGGCGGGGAGCCGAGGTTGAATAAGTCAAAAGCCATCTGTCTCAGGAGAAGACCCTTATGGGACTATGGGGGCCTTGACACGGAAACCCAGGGGGCCTGAGCCCGCGGACCTCCTATCTGGCGAGATCGTCCCAACCACCGGCCACCTCCCTTCTGACCGAGCGCCAGGCTGCCGGGCCAGGTCACGTAAGCTGGCCCGGGATCATAAGCATCTCCCTCAAGTCTAGTCGAAGGAGGCACGCGGTCCGACTGACTGGACCCTAAATCTGGTCCGAGCCTGGCGCACCCCTCGGAAGGGCTGGCCGTCATCGATCGCGAATATTCTACTGCACCTGTATTCCGTCGCCTCGAATACTACCCGAGTTTGATCAAACGGTTTTAGCTGGGTCGCACGTTTCTCCCAGTCGTCCATCGGACGATTGACACTCCTCACCTGCCTCCATAAGTGAGACTCCTCGCTTGCTCGTTCTTCTTTCTGCATTCGAAGTCGTCCGCTGTCCTCCGCTGTTTTGCGCGCCGCTAGGGTTGCAACGACTTCCTTGTCCTGACCTTTCTTCGTCGACCCCTTCGCACTGGTTAGCTTCTCGCCTCCTTCTTCTCCAATGGCCTCTTCTTCTTCGTCTCCACCCCCGCCTCGACCTTGGTATGCCACCTTGAGAACCACCCTTGCCTCCCATGACCTTCTCCAAATAAAATCAGACTTCTCAATTCCGGCCGACCACCGCATATGCCTGCCTAAATCACACGAACCCCCAAATTCTGCCCCCTTGGGCTATATTGCCTTATCTCGGGATCATCTTCAAGCCGGCCTACGTTTCCCCGTCCATCCCTTCATTGCCGCTGTCTGTGACTACTTCCAGATTCCTCTGTCTCAACTAGCCCCCAACGCCATACGCCTGATATGTGGCTCAGCAATCGTTTTCTCACTTCTCGAGATTCCCCTTGTACCGGAGAACTTCCATTACCTTTTCTACCCTAAACAGCAAGAAGTGGGTGACTTCTTCTTCCAGGCCCAAGCCAAAACTTCCTTCCTCTCACTTCAAACAAAGGTTGCAAGGAACGATACTTCTTCATTGGGCCCATCCCCGCCCCGGGTTGGCCTACCACCTAGGTGGAAGGACTCCCCGTGTCCGAGACTCTCCCCCGATACTATCGCACCTCCACCGCCTACTTGGAGATCATTGCTGAATTGGAGGACAGGCACTTCTACGGTGGACTTTTGTTAAAAGAGAGGATTCTCTCCGCTTTCGGTCTGAGCCTGAGTCCCGCTCCCCCTCTGGCTGATGTTGGTAGGTCTTTTCGTATGTACCAAGCATATCTCTCAGTCGAGCCTGCACTTATTTTTCTTTCATAGTTTCCCTGTTGCTGTCCACGGCCCTGAAGGGAGGTTTTAGGCTGACCGAGGCCGAGCTGCAGACTCGGATCACCCCTATGTTGGCCGCTAGAGAAGGTGCTGTAGCGGAGACGGTTCCGGCCAACCTGACCCTGACTGTGCAGGGGTTGGGCCCCACCGCCTCCGAGACCGCCCCGTCCACGACGGTCCTACCGTGCCTTCCTTCCAAATGCTGGCAAGCATCTTTCCCCACAGGGGGCTCGTCCCGTCCTTCTTCCAGCAAACATCTGGAGAAGAAGAAAAAGAAAAAGAGAGTAGCGCCCGAGATAGAAGCCCGCTCCGCCTCTCTGGAGAAGAGGAAAAAGAAAAAGAGAGCAGCTCCCGAGCCAGAAGCTCGCTCTGCTTCTTTGACCATTGTTCCGTACATGGCTCCTGCTATTGACTCTCCAGCCTTCCCTCCCATTGAAGGCTCCCCAGCTTACCTACCAGCAATTGCCTCGGCCATTGCCCCCAACCCTGGTGCTGCGGCCAACCTCTCCATCACCACATCGACCGCCGACCTTTCTGCCACCTCCAATGACTCCGACACCTTGAGGTCTGCTCAATCAGGAGCCCCTTCCACTGAGGGTCTGACGGAGGACCCGATGATGGACCTTTTGGTGCCCTCTCGGGCAGACCTGTTGATGCAGTCTTGCCCTGATTGTTGTTTTGGTGTTGACATCGATTTCAGTTTAGGTGGATGATCATTGATTATGATTAAGTCCTGATCGGGGATCAGACATGGTATGGAAAATCCTAGTCTGGAGGGCTAGGTGTTGGAAAATCCTAACCTGGAGGGTTAGGTGTGAAAAATCCTAACTTGGAGGGCTAGGTGTTGGGAAAGTCCTAATTCGGAAGGGTTGGGTGAAAAGTCCTAGCTTGGAGGGCTAGGTGAAAAGTCCTAACTTGGAGGGTTAGGTGCAAATTCCCATCCTGGAGAATTAGGTGAAAAAGTCCTGGCTTGGAGGGTCAGGTGCCTAGCTTGGAGGGCTAGGTTGGATGATGTTCTAACTCGGAAGGGTTGGGTGAAAAGTCCTAGCTTGGAGGGCTAGGTGAAAAGTCCTAGCTTGGAGGGCTAGGTGAAAAGTCCTAACTTGGAGGGTTAGGTGTAAATTCCCAACTTGGAGAGTTAGATGGAAAAAACCATAGCTTGGAGGGCTAAGGTGGATGAATTCCTAGCTTGGAGGGCTAGGGTTTAGTCTCTGGATCGGTCTGGTGACCGATCAGGGATATTGGCACGTTGCTCCTTAGTGGATCGGTCTGGTGACCGATCCAGCTATGTCTGATCGGACTAGTGACCGATCAGGGAGTGAACAGTGAGATTGGGAATCTACTGTGTGGCTCCTGATCGGCCCGGTGATCGATCAGGGAGCAAGCTGCTTCCTTGCTGCCTTGCTCCGGATCGGTCTGGTGACCGATCAGGGAGCAGACGGTGAGTGAGTTCCCTTGCTGATCAAAGTCCTAGATCGGTCCGGTGACCGATCAGGGATCTTGGATCTGATTAAAAAATCACTGTTCATCTGCCCTGATCGGTCTGGGTGACCGATCAGGCTTCACTCTGATCGGTCTGGTGACCGATCAGGCATGTATAGCTGCGAGAGCTGGGAATGCCAGCGAAGCAGTGGATCGGTCTAGTGACCGACCCACACGCCCTGGATCGGTCCGGTGACCGATCACTTTAATTCAAATTACACTGTCAGACGTGGTAAGAGCATCTGATCGTATCCGATTCGCTGATGTTTGCTTCTGATATTTGATTTACTGTATGATTTGCTGCTCTAACAGTTTGATTAAGCTGCAGGTGACAGGGGAGGATTCAAACACTCAAGGAGAGGTCAACGGATGCTTTCCTTGGAGCAGGTTTGTCCGATTCTCCATTTCAGGTTGCAACGGCCGAGCTGCAGACTGGAGCCGAGACTGGGGCTTGGCTGAGGGGATCTCAGGAAGACCAGAGAGGGCTCAGTGGTAGCTGGCGTTGGCAGTAAGGTAGCTGGAGGCTACGGAGGATATTGTCACCTGATGCTGAGTGGAGAAACAAAAGGGGCGGAAATTGGCTTCGTGGAAGTAGAGTTCTGGAACTTGTGTTCTTGCCCCACTTAGTGTTCTCCACAATCCGCTTGCTGCGTTCTTGAAGCTGTCATCACTTTGAGCAAGCGATCGAGAAGCAACCAATCTTTACTTGAGCGCTTGAAGGAGGGAACAAGTAACTTGGAGTCCGACAGTGGGAAGACACGAAGAAGGGTTCTTGCGTGAGATCGCCACTCGGTGGAGCTCAGGGAAGTTAGCTGTGTTCTTGTCCTTGCTAAGTGTTTGAGTAAAATCTTTCTCGCAGTTTCTTTGTGCTTAAACTTTATCCTGATTGAAACGCTGTGGAGAGGTTTCTCCATCGAGAAGGAGGTTGCGTTATATCCGGTGAAACCTGGGCTTGATCTGCCGACGATCAAGGGATCGCCCACCTTAAGGGCACGCCAAGGAGTAAGGACAAGTTATCCCCGAACCTTTTAAACCCTCTTGTTAGCGTTCTTGGCAGTTGTCTTTGTTTGATCTCATTTCTGTTTTAGCTTACTGCACTTTCAGTTTCTTTTGTTTCTTCCGCTGCTGTGCTACTGATAAGTTAAGTGCAGGAAACTTGTTAATCGCAAGTGAAAAGTGATTGGCTATATTCACCCCCCTCTCTAGCCATCTCGTTTCCAACAAGTGGTATCAGAGCAAGGGGCTCTGTTTACGGCTTAACATCCAAGAGTTATCAACCAGATGGCTTTGAGAGAAGGATTCTCCACCACCCGACCTCCATTCTTTGATGGCGCCAACTTTCAGTATTGGAGATCAAAGATGGAATACTATCTGAAGATGGATATCCACACTTGGTTCGCAGTGAAAGAGGGATTCATTCCTCCTAAGGATGACGAAGGCAAAGAGCTGGAGTCTTGGAGGTGGACTGCTGAACAAACTCGGAAGAGCGAAGCTGACGCGAAGGCCGTCACTCTACAATGTGGCATGTGTTGGGATCGGATGGCTAGAGAGGGGGGGGGGGTGAATATAGCCAACCACTTGCAACTTGAATACTTATAGCGATTTCTGCAACTTAAATATCAGTAGCACAGCGGAAAGAGTAGAGAACAGATTATGCAGAAAACGTAACGGAAGCAAAACACACACAACTAGCAAGATCGCTAACAAGGAGGGTTTACAAGGTTCGGGGATAACTTGCCCCTACTCCTTGGCGTGCCCTTAAGGTGGGCGATCCCTTGATCGTCGGCAGATCAAGCCCCAGTTATCACCGGATAAATCAGCAACCTTCTTCTCGGTGGAGAAACCTCTCTACAGTGTGTTTCAAACAAGGATATAGTTTAAGCACAAAGAAACAACAAGAAGGATCTTACTCAAACACTTAGCAAGGACAAAAACACAGCAAGCTTCCCTGAGCTCCACCCAGTGGCGATCTCACGCAAGAACCCTTCTCCGCGTCTTCCCACTGTTGGACTCCAAGCCTCTTGTTTTCTCCTTCAAGCGCTCAAGTAAACGATGGTTGCTTCTCAATTGCTTGCTCAAAAGTGATGAAGATCGCAAGAACACAGCAGGCAAGTTGTGGAGAACTCAAGGCACGGCAAGAACAATAGTTCGCAAGACTTGCTTCAACGAAGCCATCCACCGCCCTTTTTGATTCTTCACATAGCACCAGGTGACAACATCTCTGTAGCTCCCAGCTACTCATCTGCCAACGCCAGCCTCTACTGAGCTATCTCTGGACTCACTGAGCTCCCCTCAGTCAAGCTCCAGTCTCCGCTCCAGTCTGCAGCTCGCCGTTGCAACCTGAGATGGGAAAATGGACAAACCTGCTCCAAGGAAAGCCTCCATTGACCTCTCCTTAAGTGTTTGAATCCTTCCCTGTCACCTGTAGTCTGATCAGAGTATTAGAACAGCAAATCAACCAGCATATCAAATATCAGAGGAAAGTGGCAGCAAATCGGTTGTGTTGAGACGCGATTAGAGCGTCTGACAATGTAATTTGAATTAAAGTAATCGGTCACCGGACCGATCAGAGAGACTCTTGATCGGTCACCAGACCGATCAGGCTAGGTCCAGACCGATCAGGATCCGTCCTGATCGGTCCCCAATGCTCAATCAGAAATCGCGATTCCTTTGTGACTTCTCCTGATCGATCACCGGACCGATCCCAGGTTGTGGATCGATCACCTGAACGATCCACCCCTTTCTTGGGCGATTTCTGAGCTTCGCAGTCCAGACCTCCTGATCGGTCATCAGACCGATCAGGCAGCCTCCTGATCGGTCACCAGACCGATCAGATAATGACCAGACCGATCAGGCTAGAGCCTGATCGATCATAGTGAGGAACCTGCGACGCTGGATCGTTCACCAGAACGATCTGCACAGTGATCCTGATCGGTCAGCAGACCGATCAGGAGCAGTTCAGCGAGGGAACTCAATCTCACTGCTCGCTCCCTGATCGGTCACCAGACCGATCAGGAGCCAGTCAGTGGGTGAAACGCATACTCCCTGATCGGTCACCAGATCGATCAGGAGCAACACAGTAGGTTCCCAACCTCACTGTGTGATCCCTGATCGGTCACCCGACCGATCAGTCATCGCTGGATCGGTCACCAGACCGATCCACGAAGGAGCAGCGTGCCAGAATCCCTGATCGATCACCAGACCGATCCAGGGACTCAAACTCAGCCCTCCAAGCTAAGTTACCATTCACCTTAGCCGTCCAAGCTAAGGATTTTCCATCTAACTCTCCAAGTTAGGAATTTGCACCTATCCCTCCAAGTTAGGAATTTGCACCTATCTCTCCAAGTTAGGACTTTTCACCTAGCCCTCCAAGCTAGGACTTTTCACCCAACCCTTCCGAGTTAGAACTTCATCCAACCTAGCCCTCCAAGCTAGGCACCCGACCCTCTAAGCCAGGACTTTTTCACCTAATTCTCCAGGATGGGAATTTGCACCTAACCCTCCAAGTTAGGACTTTTCACCTAGCCCTCCAAGCTAGGACTTTTCACCCAACCCTTCCAAATTAGGACTTTTCCAACACCTAGCACTCCAAGCTAGGATTTCTCACACCTAACCCTCCAGGTTAGGATTTTTCCAACACCTAGCCCTCCAGGCTAGAATCCTCCATATCATGCCTAATCCTCGATCAGGACTTAATCATAATCATCATCATCATCAATCTAAACTAAAATCGTTGTCATCACTAAAACAACAATCAGGGCCAGACTGCATCAACAATCTCCCCCTTTTTGTTGTTTGACAACCCGATTTTAAGTTTAGGGATTCTCAATCAATTTTCCAAATTTAGAATCATAGGGGAATCCAGATCCTCCCCCTACAACACGATCATTCTAAACTTAACCAATTCACACTCTCCCCCTTTGTCGAACACCGAAAAGGGGCAAGAGGGACTGTTAAGATTAAAACAAAATCCCCCTCAACCCTAGAGGTATCCCAAATCGATAAAGATGTGATAGTTTGTGGAATAATCATACGACCTCATGTGAAAAAGATATAGCAAGACATACCAATCACATGCATCATATGAGTATGAAGTATAAACTCACAAAGCATGCCGTAATATCCATAAATATCAAGTAGACATGACATTGTAAGCATGAACATGGCAATAGATCAAAGATGCAGATCATAGTCATATAAACAACATGACATCAATAATAAACAAACTAAGATCAGATAAGCATGTGAAGCAAAGTCAGACAAGTCAAAGCATAAGACATTCAGACAAGTAGCAAAATACATGTGACACAAGGTCACAACAATCAAGTCACAGAGCATACAACCCAGAAGTATCACAGTCAAATACACAAATCATGATAAGACAGCAGACATCCAAGCTCAAGTGTCAGTGGGGGGGGGGTCGTCATCGCGCATGAGGTCATCCATCGTGGCATCAGTCGATCCCGGTGCAGCGCTGCTCGAAGGAGGATCCCCTGGAAATGTATGGCGGCGCCACTCTTCGTACCACGTCTGCTGTAATGCCTGGACCCCAGAAACAGTAGACTCTACGCCGGTCAATCGGCGATCGAATGCCCTGAACTCCAAGCGGATCTCCTCTCGATGAAGCTCTCGTAAATGAAGATCCTGCTGGATGGTCCACTCGAGCTCTGAAATCTGCCAGCGCAAATCTGGCTTCGGGCTCATCGTAGTAATCGTCCAGCAGCATGGGGCTCATGGGAGCAGCATCGGGTGGCGCCTGGAAGTGTGGTGCTCCGCCAGGTAAACTCACCGAGACCTCGCCCATCCTTCCACACCAACACCCCATCTCGCTCCACGAATGATCATACCAGACTTCGCAAAAGCTCGCTGACCCAACCGACAATCTTGCTTAACCCATGGGCATGGTCCTGCCTTTGGTGACATCAACACCAACTGACATAAGCCAATCAGTGATGATGTGACCAAACGACATATAAACCGTGCGACAACTCGGCTCACGGTAGGATAGGATAGACTGGAAGATGCTCTCCATAATATCGAAGTCCATCCGGCAATGCATGTCGTAAAGCATAAGGCAATGGTAGGGTCGGATCTCGGCCAACGGTTTTGAAGTGATTGGTAAGATGCAATTTGTGATTATCTTGAAAAGAACATAGTCAGATGGAGCAAGGCGGAGAGCTGCAAAGGTAGGAAAAACTGGACCCAACTCATCAAGCCCGGCAGGGCGAGGATGACCGAAGAAGTGCTGATAGATAGAGTCAGAGGTAACATCTGCGAATGGTGCTAACAGAGGATCAGGGAGCTCTGGATAAATCGAATAGAGGTTAGGTGATCGTCGACCACCCAAGTACTCAGCTAGAATCTCATATGAAAAATCGAGGTTCATCTTCCCGACACGAGTAGTAAACTCGAATCCTCCTTGAGGATCTTGTTGGAGGTTGTTGTAGAATTCAGAGACGAGGTCGTAGTTTATGGTCCGTTCCAAGGATAGAAGAAAACCCAGATTGTAGTAAGTGACAATCTCCATGACCGAGGGACAGAACTCAGTCAGGAAGGGAACATCAATGGATCTGCAGGGTAATAGTTTGAAGGTCCTTGCTTGAAAAGCCTGTTCACAGGCCGCATTGGGAAACTGGGAGCTAGTAGAAGGCTGTGGCCTTCTGGAAGGTGCAGACGACGAGGGAGTTTTCCCCCTTGAACTACCCTCCGCTACCTCCTTTCCCTTAGCAGATTTTCTAAAGAGTTGAATGGATCATGATATAAAATTTAATGCATTTGGTAAGATTGATCATACAATTAGGGTGAATCACGACAAAGCAAGAATTGATCATTTATAGGATGAGACCCAATCAAAAGATAGATAGATTCGATCAAGATCAAACGTAGGATAGTGAAGAGATGAAAAATTGATCATTAAGTTGGAATGGAAGTCCATGGCAACAACAAGTAAGTCACGGCACAATAGCAAGAATAAGAACAAAACTTGGTTAGCTTCACAAACATATATTCCAAGAGCTGTTGTGAAAAGAAAACTGAAATCAAAGCTTACTTAGGCGCCATTGAAATTTGTTTGAAGGGATTGCAAGACTGAGAAAGAACTTGCGGTGGAGAAGGAGACTTTGAGCACACAAGAACTTGCAGTTAGGAGAAGACGCCCGTAGAAGCCTTCGCAAGAGCTCGCACGCGCGTGAAGAAGGGAGAAGCAAGAACTCTCTCGCTCGCACAAGGTTGCGCAGAAGAGGGTGTTTCGGCGCTAGGGTTTGGAAAAATGAGGTTTTGGAGAGAGTTAATCGGTTGTTGGATCGGTCCACCAACCAGAATTTAATGCGTTTGAACAGATCATCGTTCGATCTGGTCGCGTCCAGACCGATCAGACTACATCCTGATCGGACTGGCATGGGCCTGATCGGTAGGATGACCGATTAGACGCGCTCCTGATCGGTCGGGTGACCGATCAGGATACGATCAGTAGGGTCCGGAGAGAAACCTCTGAGCTCCCTGATCGGTCTGTGGACCGATCCCCACAGGGTGCCAGATCGGTCCAGAGACCAATCCAGGCTGGCTCAGAATCCTTGGTCAAAAAGTTCGGAGAGTCACCGCTGACTCTCTGATCGGTCTCTGATCGGTCTGTGGACCGATCACCACAGAAGGGGGTCGGATCGGTCTAGGGACCAGTCAGCCCTATGCCTGATCGGTCCGGTGACCGATCAGGGTTCCTGATACGAACTGAAATGTTCAGTTTCAGAACTTCNGAATTTTTTAAACGATATTTGATGGACTTTGTCGAATTTGGACATGATCCCATGACTAGAATTGATCCCTGAACAAGAATCAAGAGTCCTTATAGGTTCAACAATCACTTTGACCCATACAAATGGAGTCAAACTCAATCAACAATCAATTAAGCAAATTCAACCAAGTCTTGATTCCAAATTCAAGTTTCCAATCAAGTTGCCTTGATTGGAATGCCCAAGTATGATCATGGAGCCATATACACATATGTTATGCAATGGTTTTCCCCATACTTGGTCACCACCGTGATTATTATCTCGTCAACTTAATTCTCAAGTGATGCAATAATATTTTGAGAAATTGAGTTGAACCTAACATCTCACCCCATATCTAGCAAACAAAAACGTTTTGTTAAACCTTATAGTTTGTGTGAGATGTTCCCAACGTGACCCAATTGTTCCCAACAATTTGAAATAATCATGGAGAGTTTGAGTGCAAATAGAAAGACTATGAAGTGCGACACATTCCCAATTCCCGTCTTAGAAAGCTAAATTCATTTTCGGGAAGTGGTTTAGTGAAAATGTCAGCTAGGTTTGACTTTGACTCTACATGTGAGAGTATGATGTTCCCCCTAGCTACATGATCCCTAATGAAGTGGTGTCTTACTTCAATATGTTTTGTCCTAGAATGATGGACTGGATTCTTGGTTAAGTTGATTGTGCTAATGTTATCACATAACACTTGCACACCCTTGTAACTCAAACCATAGTCCTCTAGGTGTGAATCATCCACAACAATTGCGATATACTCTCTCCCATGGCGATATATTCTGCCTCGGTAGTGGAAAGAGCAACACAATGTTGCTTCCGACTCGACCAACTTACTAAGGACGACCCTAAGAATTGGCAGCCCCCACTAGTGCTTTTCCGGTCCAACTTACATCCAGCGTAGTCGGAATCCGTATAGCCCATCAAATCAAAAGATTCGGTACGGGGATACCAAAGACCTACACCAATTGTGCCCTTGAGATATCTCAAAATTCGCTTAACAGCAATTAGGTGAGATTCCTTGGCACAGACTTGATACCTCGCGCACATACCTACAGCAAATAGTATATCTGGTCGACTAGCTGTGAGGTATAGCAAACTGCCTATCATGCTTCGATATTGAGTTAAATCAACAGGTTTACCACTCTCATCATTGTCTAATCTTGTGTTTGTAGCCATGGGAGTGGTTACCTCTTTCGAATCACTCATATTGAATTTTCGAAGCATTTCATGTGTATACTTTGATTGGTGCACATGGATACCATCGCGAGTTTGCTTGATTTCAAGTCCAAGGAAGAAAGTCAACTCTCCCACTAGACTCATTTCAAACTCACTCTCCATGTGTCCAATGAACTCATTTAAATAGCCCTTATTGTTTGAGCCACAAATTATGTCATCGACATATACTTGGGCTACAAATATATTCTCACCATCTCGTCGTAGAAACAGTGTAGGATCTATTTGACCTCTAACGAAGCCCTTTTCAATCAAGAATGTCGACAACCGCTCATACCAAGCCCGGGGTGCTTGTTTAAGGCCATAAAGTGCCTTTTTGAGCTTGAACACGTGGTTTGGATATTCGGTACTCTCAAACCCCGGAGGTTGTTCGACATAGACCTCTTCCCTAATCAAACCATTTAGGAAGGCCGATTTGACGTCCATTTGAAATAATTTGAAGCCACGATGTGCTGCAAATGCAAGCATCAATCGGATGGACTCTAATCGTGCCACGGGAGCATAAGTCTCATCATAATCAAGGCCTTCAACTTGACTGTAGCCTTTGGCTACCAAGCGTGCCTTGTTTCTAATGATTTCTCCCTTGTGGTTCAATTTGTTCTTGAAGACCCATTTGGTTCCAATAATGGTGGTCTTCTTAGGTCTAGGGACTAAGTCCCAAACTTGACTCCTTTCAAATTGACCTAGTTCATCTTGCATCGCGATAATCCAATCGGGATCATTTAATGCTTCATCAATTTTTCTAGGTTCAATTTCGGAAATTAGAGCAACTTCATTAGCCTCATTCCGGAAGAATGATCTAGTCCTAACCCCTTGATGGATGTCTCCAACAATTTGTTCTTGGGGATGACTAGAGGCTAGTCTAGTTTGCCTTGGTGTTGGTGGTGCTTCTTGAACGGGTTCACTAGACACAGGTTCAGCCTCAGGATCCGGCTGATCAATGAGTTGTCTAGGCTCACCGTCATCCGACTCATCACCATCAACAACACTTGGAATTTCATTCAAACTAAGTCTCCTTAGTTCGAGTTGAACTCCTTCTGCATTTTCTGATTGGTCAATTGACTTCGGAATTTCTTCAAAAACCACATCAGAAGACTCTTCAACTAATCTAGTTTTCTTGTTGTAGACTCGGTAGGCTTTACTAACGAGGGAGTACCCGACTAGTATCCCTTCATCAGCCTTTGCCGTGAACTTTCCAAGGTGATCCTTGGTGTTTAGGATGAACACCTTACAACCAAACACCCTAAGATGTTTAACCGTAGGTGGTTTTCCAAACCAAAGTTCATGGGGAGTCTTTCCTAAAAATCTATGAATCAGGACTCTGTTTTGCACATAGCACGCTGTATTTACAGCTTCGGCCCATAAGTAACTCGGGAGTGAGTACTCATTGAGCATGCTTCGTGCAGCCTCTTGAAGTACACGATTCTTCCTCTCTACAACACCATTTTGTTGTGGTGTTCTAGGAGTAGAGAACTCATGTCTATAACCCTTATCTTGGCAAAATTCTAAAAACCTTTGATTTTGAAATTCACCTCCATGATCACTTCTAATTGTCTTAATTGTTAATGATTTCTCATTTTCAACTCTTCTACAAAAAGAAATGAAAATATCTAAGGTTTGGTCCTTATATTTCAAAAAGTAGGTCCATGTGTATCTAGTGAAATCATCAATGATAACAAAGCAATATCTACTTCCATTCAATGATATAATGGTATTACAATCAAATAGATCCATGTGAAGTAAATCTAATGCATTGGAAGTACTTTCAGCGCTTTTACCTTTATGTGCAGATTTTGTTTGCTTACCCATTTGACACGCATCACATAATTTGTCTTTTCCATAATTGATGCTCGGTAAGCCTCGAACTAGTCCCTTGTTGGCCAACTTCCGGATGTTCTTCATGTTCACATGTGCTAACCTCCGGTGCCAAAGGGTGGACTCTTCTTCTTTTGACATGAGACACTTAGCAAAAGCATTAGTAGCACTTTTAAGTGAAACTTGATAAATATTGTCTACTCTTGCTCCTACTAGTATCGTGTCCAAGGTGTCATTTTGTCTAACTAGACATTGACTTGGTTGGAAGTCAATTGTGTAACCCGTGTCACACAATTGACTGACACTTAGGAGATTAAACTTCATCCCCTTGACTAGAAGGACATTTGAGATTCTAAGACATTCGGATATTTGAATGTCTCCTATTCCTATGACCTTAAGACTACCATTGTTACCAAATGATACATTACCTCTACTTTTCTTGTGAAGTGTGGTAAACAATGATCTATCCCCGGTCATGTGTTTGGAGCATCCACTATCAACGAACCAAGTTGATAGATGCTCCCCCTCAATCATAACCTACACAATTCGAAAAATAGAAGTTTTAGGTACTCAAACCTTGGGACCTAAAGTTTCAACTAAACATGACTTAGGCACCCATGCCTTGACAACTTTCTTTTGAGTCTTGGGTGTCCTAGATTGTCTCATGTCAGTCCTAGACATGAGAGATATAAATGAGGGTTCCTTAGGGCGGTAACCAATACCGTCCCTATTGTAAACCGCTCTTTGGGCATTTAGGATCATATCTAGGGTCTTAGAGCTATTTGAGAATTTCCCAAGAATATTCTTGAGCTTCTCAACTTCACTCTTCAATGATTGGTTTTCCTCTACTAACACGTTATCATACAAATCACTGATTTCCTCAACCTTAGAGGATTTCAAATCTACGATCTCATGCTTCAAAGATTTAATTTCATCTTCTAGTAATTCAACATGCAAGTCATCAATGTTATCATCCCTAGAAGCTTTCAATTGAGCAATTTCTAATTGCAATGCTTTAACCTTACTTTTGGATTTCTTAAGCATATTAGTTAAACATGTAATTGTTCTATAACATTTTTCAAGCTCGGGAGAAGTTACCTCTTCATCATCCGAAGATGATGAAGCCGTGTTTGTGAAGCTTGAAGATTCATCACTGCTCTCCTCTCCAAGAGCTATGAGTGTCACTTGCCTTGTGCTCTTCTCCTCCTTCTCATCATCGGATGAGCTAGAAGATGACTCATCTCAAGAGGCCTTCAAAGCTTTCTTCTTCTTCTTGGATTTCTCTTCTTTTCTTTTGGATTTCTCCTTCTTCTTCTTAAGCTTCGGACATTCATTCTTAAAATGCCCTTTCCTACCACATTCAAAACAAGATGCATTATTCTTATCAAGTTTGAATTCACTAGTGTTACCTCTACTTTTGAAACGTCGGTCTCTTCGCATCATCCTCCTCACAAAGTTGGCCATTTCGGATGAGGAGGAGCCGCTGCCATCTTCCTCGGAATTGGATTCGGATTCGGAAGAAGATGAAGATGATGAGACCTCCTTCTCCTTCTTCTTCTCCTTCTTCTTCTTAGTGGCTCGGTCCCCTGCAACTAAGGCAATCCCCTTCTCCTTGGGGCCTTTGTTAGCCATCTCATGCAATTCCATCTCACAAAATAAACCATCTAATTTCACAATAGATAAATCCTTGGATACTTTGTAGGCATCCACCATGGATGACCACAAAGCATTCCTCGGAAATGCTTTCAAGACATACCTTACAAGGTCGCGATTCTCGACCTTTTCATCAATTGAATGAAGCCCATTGAGGACTTCCTTGAACCAGCTATGGAGCTCACTTACCGACTCATTCTCCTTCATGGAGAGATTTTGGAGTTGATTGAGGAACAAGTCCCTCTTTGCGATCCTCGAGTCTCGGGTGCCTTCATGGAGCTCAATGAGTTTGTTCCACAAGTCCTTTGCACTTGTGAAAGGACCAACTTTGATGAGTTGATCTTTGTTCATGCCACATTGTAGAGTGACAACCGCCTTCACGTCGGCTTCACTCTTTCTTGTTTGTTCGGCAGTCCACCGTGAAGACTCGAGTTCTTTGCCTTCGTCATCCTTAGGAGGAATGAATCCCTCCTTCACTGCGAACCAGGTGTGGATATCCATCTTCAAGTAGTATTCCATCTTTGATCTCCAATACTGAAAGTCGGAGCCATCAAAGAATGGAGGTCGGGTGGTGGAGAAACCTTCTCTCAAAGCCATCTTTTTGATAACTCTTGGATGTTAAGCAGTAAACAAAGCCCCAAGCTCTGATACCACTTGTTGGGATCGGATGGCTAGAGAGGGGGGGGGTGAATATAGCCAACCACTTGCAACTTGAATACTTATAGCGATTTCTGCAACTTAAATATCAGTAGCACAGCGGAAATAGTAGAGAACAGATTATGTAGAAAACGTAACGGAAGCGAAACAAACACAACTAGCAAGATCGCTAACAAGGAGGGTTTACAAGGTTCGGGGATAACTTGCCCCTACTCCTTGGCGTGCCCTTAAGGTGGGCGATCCCTTGATCGTCGGCAGATCAAGCCCCGGTTATCACCGGATAAATCAGCAACCTCCTTCTCGGTGGAGAAACCTCTCCACAGTGTGTTTCAAACAAGGATATAGTTTAAGCACAAAGAAACAACAAGAAGGATCTTACTCAAACACTTAGCAAGGACAAAAACACAGCAAGCTTCCCTGAGCTCCACCCAGTGGCGATCTCACGCAAGAACCCTTCTCCGTGTCTTCCCACTGTCGGACTCCAAGCCTCTTGTTTTCTCCTTCAAGCGCTCAAGTAAACGATGGTTGCTTCTCAATTGCTTGCTCAAAAGTGATGAAGATCGCAAGAACACAGCAGGTAAGTTGTGGAGAACTCAAGGCACGGCCAGAACAATAGTTCGCAAGACCTTCTTCAACGAAGCCATCCACAACCCTTTTTGATTCTTCACATAGCACCAGGTGACAACATCTCTCTAGCTCCCAGCTACTCATCTGCCAACTCCAGCCTCTACTGAGCTATCTCTGGACTCACTGAGCTCCCCTCAGTCAAGCTCCAGTCTCCGCTCCAGTCTGCAGCTCGCCGTTGCAACCTGAGATGGGAAAATGGACAAACCTGCTCCAAGGAAAGCCTCCATTGACCTCTCCTTAAGTGTTTGAATCCTTCCCTGTCACCTGTAGCTTGATCAGAGTATTAGAACAGCAAATCAACCAGCATATCAAATATCAGAGGAAAGTGGCAGCGAATCGGTTGTGTTCAGACGCGATCAGAGCGTCTGACAATGCAATTTGAATTAAAGTGATCGGTCATCGGACCTATCAGAGAGACTCCTGATCGGTCACCAGACCAATCAGGCTAGGTCCAGACCGATCAGGATCCGTCCTGATCGGTCCCCAATGCTCAATCAGAAATTGCGATTTCTTTGTGACTTCTCCTGGATCGATCACCGGACCGATCCCAGGTTGTGGATCGATCACCTGAACGATCCACCCCTTTCTTGGGCGATTTCTGAGCTTCGCAGTCCAGACCTCCTGATCGGTCATCAGACCGATCAAGCAGCCTCCTGATCGGTCACCAGACCGATCAGATCATGACCAGACCAATCAGGCTAGAGCCTGATCGATCATAGTGAGCAACCTGCGACGCTGGATCGTTCACCAGAACGATCTACACAGTGATCCTGATCGGTCAGCAGACCGATCAGGAGCAGTTCAGCGAGGGAACTCAACCTCACTGCTCGCTCCCTGATCGGTCACCAGACCGATCAGGAGCCAGTCAGTGGGTGAAACGCATACTCTCTGATCGGTCACCAGATCGATTAGGAGCAACACAGTAGGTTCCCAACCTCACTGTGTGCTCCCTGATCGGTCACCCGACCGATCAGTCATCGCTGGATCGGTCACCGGACCGATCCACGAAGGAGCAGCATGCCAGAATCCCTGATCGATCACCAGACCGATCCAGGGACTCAAACTCAGCCCTCCAAGCTAAGTTACCATTCACCTTAGCCCTCCAAGCTAAGGATTTTCCATCTAACTCTCCAAGTTGGGAATTTGCACCTAACCCTCCAAGTTAGGACTTTTCACCTAGCCTTCCAAGCTAGGACTTTTCACCTAGCCCTCCAAGCTAGGACTTTTCACCCAACCCTTCCGAGTTAGAACTTCATCCAACCTAGCCCTCCAAGCTAGGCACCTGACCCTCCAAGCCAGGACTTTTTCACCTAATTCTCTAGGATGGGAATTTGCACCTAACCCTCCAAGTTAGGACTTTTCACCTAGCCCTCCAAGCTAGGACGTTTTACCCAACCCTTCCGAATTAGGACTTTTCCAACACCTAGCCCTCCAAGCTAGGATTTCTCACACCTAACCCTCCAAGTTAGGATTTTTCCAACACCTAGCCCTCCAGGCTAGAATACTCCATATCATGCCTAATCCTCGATCAGGACTTAATCATAATCATCATCATCATCAACCTAAACTAAAACCGATGTCAACACCAAAACAACAATCAGGGCCAGACTGCATCAACAATAATCACCTTTGCTACAATGAACAAAGATTTGCTGCCTCCAAGGTAATTGTGCAATAGTTAAATCCTCCAATGGATTACAAAGGATCTAAGGTTTGAATCTCAGTTGTGGTGCACCTGGTCATCTAAATGGGCTTCCATGAGCGCTTCTTGATTTACCCTAGTGGCTAGTGGGAAACTTCTGTGGGTTCGGGCTGGTCACCTTAGGATTAGTCGGTTCGAAAAACTAGATACTTAGTACCAACTAAAAAAATAAACAAAGACTTACCTATTGGAACCTTTGTGTCTAGCTAGAGGATGGAGGGGTGTATAGCTTTTCTTGAATGTTGCCTAAAAAATGTTAGCCAAAGTACAAGAAAAAGATAGCCAAAAATAATTAAGAATTAAGACAATACTAACTCCCTTGATTTACTTGATCTCCACCTTCTTGAGGTGACTAATCCAAGGATCCACACCCACACAATCAAGCTTCACTATGCTCTTCTCCTTTTCAATCAAGCTTGAAGGTGGAGAAACCCTCACAAGATGATCTCTTCCTCTTTTACAAGATGAGACTAAGAGTATGAGGAGGAGAATAGGCTTTGGAAACTTTGGGCACTTAGAAGAGGATTTTTCAATCACAATTCATAAACTCTTCTTGTCCCAAAGCCTCCTCTTAAATAAAGGAGAGAGTTGTTAATAAAACAGCTCAACCCCCGATACCAGTCGACTGCCACCAAGATCAGTCGACTGGTGTCCAGCCAACGACTAGCCTAAAGACTCAATTTTGAACAGACCAGTCGACTAGTACCCAGACCAGCTGACTGGTACCCAGACCAATCGACTGATCCTTCTGTGAGTTTCCTCTCAATGCTGCCAGTCGACTGCTTTCCTTGCCAGTCGACTGCCCAGCTTACAAACTTACTCTCAACCTCTCCGGAGTCCATCCTTTGCGTATGCCTTGAAGTCTACTTCCTTGGCTTGCCCCTTGAAGTTCTCTTCCTTCTACTCTCCTCCCTCAAATGCGCACATAAGCCCGCAACTTGTCTCCATGCCATCCTTCGCATATGCCTTTGAAGTCTACATCCTCGGCTCGCCCTTTGAAGTGCTCTTCCTTCGGCTCTCATCCCTCAAATGCTTTACTTTGTTATTCGTCATGTGTGGTTCACCAAGTCCTGCAAGACTCAAAACATACATCAAATCAACATGATAACCTAACTTAATCATATTGACACACACATCAAAACCCATGGTCTGCCCGATAAAATTTGGGTTGATTGCACTAACAATCTCCCCCTTTTTGATGTGTGGTAATATGTTTAAGTTAGGTACAAAGATAGCATTTGAAAATTAAAAGCATAGTATATTAAGACACATAAACATGCATCCTCCCCCTTAACCTATGTCTTATCATATGATTTTTAACTTTTACATAAACATGAAAAAATAAGTTAAATTCTAAATTTAACCTTTCAATTCTTCCCCTTTTACACCATCAAAAAGATTGCACCAAACAATATTAACCTACAGTATCAAATAGGGACAAAGTTTCAACTTCTGAAAATACACAGAAATCAAAAAATATAGATACCAGTCGACTGAGTCAATTACCAGTCGACTGGTCTCATCGAATTGGCCTTTCATAGTGTCTTTAGTCAACTAGTCCTCTGCACTAGTCGACTGATACTTATCAGTCTCAAATTTTAACCTTTTGAGCTGAAATTTAAAAATGCATTAAAAATTCAATAAAATCAGAAAAATATGAAATTTTGTAAATATATTTCCTTTGATATCCTTTAACAAGGAAAAATATAGTTTCATGAAAACTCAAAATTTTTTTGAATTTTTGACCAAAACTCAAAAACTTTGAAAACCTTCAATTTTCTATCAACAATAAGCCCTAGTTTTAAAAACATGTGTTTTCCAAATCTATGTCATTGCAAATAAAACACAGAATTATTTTTAAATCATTTGAAATGTCCAACTATCTATATGGACCAGATAGCAGATGAACCTGGGGTGACTGGCCCGACCCCACGAAAGTTTCCCACCGGTCACCAGGGTAAATCGAGAAATGCTCGCGGTGGACGGTCTAGAAGCCCAACGTCCCAGAGTTCGCGCCCCATTTGGAAAAAAAATTCCTGCAAATACATCATAGTTGGGGATTGAACCGCGGATGCCTGAAATGTCCAACTATGATCTATGGGCAAGATGTCCATTAGATAAACATTTACTTTCCCCATAGTTGGTCTATTATTACTAAAGTAATACAATTCATAACCACCAACATGCCATAAGCATATGTGAATTATGAATATTATCCTATCATCTCATATGCACACATAAAATCATAAGTCAATTCATTATGAGATGTGATAAAGGTACTCCCTACTTAGCCCATTTAGTTATAAATTTCTATTTGGGCTCAAGGTCTCCCCCTCAAGGTTTCAAGTCAATCATTTTTCAAGGTCTCAAGTCAATCATTTTTCAAAAATTTGAAATTTTAACAACATGATTGACTAAACCTAAATCCTCTAGCCTTTGAGGATTGACTTTGGCACCCAATAGAAATGTTTCCTAATTGGGTTGATCAAATATTCTTTGGGAATTCATTTTCTATCTAGGATTTTGGTTTTTGCTTGTCCACTACCAAGTAGGCAATGATAGGTCTTTTCATTGCTAGTGTCCTTATATCCTAAACCCATTTTCTTAAAACTTGCTCTTTGGCTCCTAATCATGACTAAGGTATTAGAGCCAATTTCAAATTTTCTAAGGGCTTCACTAAGGTTGTCCACTTTTTCCCCTAATTCCTTATTTTCCTTTTCTAAACATGAATCATTTAAACTAAAAGAGGAGGAAATATTCATATCATTCTTAAGTGTCATGGATTCTAGTTTTTCGTTAAGCATGTAAATTTCATTTTTCAAATACTTAATTTTGTTTCTAGCCATAAACAAATCATCATTGTGCTAAAAATAATTTTTACTAAAGTAGTAGTGGGTAGATTGTATACCACACTTACCGAGACATCAGAATCCGAAGATTGACCTCCCCCTTCACTTGAGCTCCTTTTTCATCTTCTCTTGAGCTCTTTTCTTCTTCGGATGATGTGGAAGTTATTGTAAATGCAATTATGCCCTAAATAAGAAGTTTCGATGATTAATAGTTATTTAAGTTTAAGCTAATACATTGGATTTAACATTGAGGTTTAGTGTGCAGTAATGTAAGAAGTCCAAGGATGGTCGGGGACCGGATTCTTGGCATGAAGACCCAGAAATGAGGAAGCTCCAAGCAAGAAGTCCAAGGGATGGTCGGGGATGGTACTCTTGGCATGAAGACCCGGAAATGAGGAGACTCGAGGCATGAAGTCCAGGAAATAAGAGGTTTCGCTGACACAAAGTAATTGGATCGATTGAGAACAACGTAGGGATATTTAGGATTGAGAATCCTAAATCTGAGCGTATCAATCGATCAGGCAATCGATTAGAAGGGGATCAATCGATTAGTGAATCGATTAAGAGTTATTCTGTGCGAAAACAGAATGCTCCCTAATCGATCAGTCAATCGATTAGGAGCTATTTTGTGCGCAAACAGAATGCTCCCTAATCGATCAGCCAATGGATTAGGAGTCTTGTAATCGATTGGTGAATCGATTAGGAGCTATTTTGTATGCAAACAGAAAGCTCCCTAATCGATCAGTCAATCGATTCAGAAGCTCTCAATCGATTGGTCGATCGATTGAGAGACATTCTGTGCGAAAACAGAAAGTCCTGTAATCGATTGGTGAATCAATTAAGAGCTATTCTGTGTGCAAACAGAATGCTCCGTAATCGATCAGACAATCGATTCAAAAGCTCCCCATCGATTAGCCAATCGATTTGGAGATATTCTGTGCGAAAACAGAAAGCTCCCTAATCGATTGGTCAATCGATTAGGGAACCTCTTAATCGATTGATTAATCGATTGGGATACATCCCTCACTTAAACAGAAGGGTCCTGAATCGATTGCTTAATCGATTAAAGAGACTAATCAATTAGTGGATGCTCCCAATCGATTCAAGTTCAAAATAGCATAATCACAACCGTTCATCCGAGATCTGTACTGTTCAACGGCTATATGGTAATCGATTGGAGTTTTTGCCAATCGATTTGTGACGCCACAAAGAAGCAGAGAAAACTTTTAAAAGCAGGTGACGAAACAAAAAGCAACTACTACTGTTCCATTGCGATTCTGATAAGCTTGGTGCTCAAGTTCTCTGCTTAAGTTTTCAACACCATCTTCAAGCAACCAAGGGAAGGAGAATCAAGCCTAGAGTGTAATATTTCTCTTCTTCTTCTCCTTTGTGTTGTTCTTTTCATGAAAGCTTTCAAGGTTGTTGTAAAAGGATTTCTCCACCTTCAGCGTTATTCCGAGAAGGAGATTTCATAGTGGAATCTGTGATCGTTGGTGTGGACCCTTGGATTAGTCACCTCAAGGAGGTGGAGACCAAGTAAATCAAAGCATTAGCATTGGATTTGGAGGTGTTTGGCTTCTAGTTTCTGCTGTGAAGAAGAAAAACCAACCGAAGCGAGCAATTCACCCCCTCTAGCTCTACCGGTCCTAACAGTTATGTCTTCAATTCCCATTAGAGCAAAATATGATACGTGGTGTTCTTCTTCTTCCGATGACGAAGGATCATCCTATGTCACCTTTAAGTTTTGAACCTTCTTGTCTTTTTCTTTTGTTTTCTTCTTTTCTTCCTTCTTCTTCTCTTCCTTCTTCTTCAAGAGTGGATAATCATCCCTTATGTGTCCTTCTTCATGGCAATTGTAGCCTATGATCTTTCTTATCCTACTTTTATTTTTTGATTTTTTCCTACTTTTGTTAGAATAAAATTTTTAAATGTTTTCCTCATCTTCCTTACCATATACACTTCTTGATCACTATCCATTGAGGTGCTTGATTCTTCCAAATCGGATGATGATGAGTATGAAACCTTCTTCTTGATTCTTTCTCTCGCAGGCACAGAATGCTGCTTAATCGATCGTTTGATCGATTACGAACGGTCATAATCGATCGGATAATCGATTACGAAGTCCCGTAATCGATCAGCCGATCGATTACACACTCCTGTAATCGATCAATGGATAGATTTAATAGGGCCGTAATTGATTGCTTAATCGATTACGGGTATCAAAGTGGTTCACCTAACCCCGTACTGTCACTTACCTCATGCCCTAAAAACAAGTCGTCGTTCCAAATCTCCCAAAACCCTTCTCCCGCGTGCTCACACTCTCAAACCCTAGCCGTCCCTTCCCTCTCTCAACGTGCATCCTCCTTCTCTCGACGCTCTGCCGCTGCACTCTCGCGTCTCACAGGCACTCGCAGGCACTCGTGCGGTGACTTCTTCCCTCTATTCCAGCTTTTTCTTCACCGTATGGCGCCAAAGTAAACCCTAACTTTATCTTCTTCTTCTTTTCCTTACTTACTTGTCTTGGGTTTTGGCTAATCAAGTTGTCTTTGGTGTTGCTTTTGTTTGTATGTTTGCATTGTGTTCCATCTTTTGCATGCATTCATCGTTCCACCTTGTTTCTCATTTACCCTAACCCTAATTTCACATTGCATCACTGTGTGGTCTTCACATCGTATTCATATCTTGGATTGCATTTGGTTGATCATAATAGGAAGAAACAGCGGGTAGATGAGGCGGGTGTAGGGTCTTCTCGCCTTCAGCCACCTACGGATGCCCACTTTCCAAATGTCGCTTATCAATAGGCATTTGGTAGAAATGTGTTCAAACTCATAGCACCTAGATCCCTTGATCGTCAATACTTCCATGATCATTGTTTTGATGTGTTTCGGATCATTGAAACATATAAACTAAAGTCCATTGTGTATTGTGAAAGAGGAGTCAATGTAGGTTTGGTTTCGGAATTTTACAATAATCTACATACCTTAGATGGAGTCAATTATAAAACTAGAGTGGCAAAATAGAATCTAGATTTCAATTGTAAGATTCTTCAGGAGTTCCTCGCTTGTCGTCCTTCTACTAGTGACTTTGTCTTCTTTCCTACATTTCCTGAGCTTTTACCTCCACCTTTTGAGAATATTTTCATCGACTCTATGTATCAACACTTTTTCCATCGTCCTCGTCCGGATGGTCCTCATGCCAAAGTTAACACCTTTTCTGCTCTTGAGCTCTCAGTTGAGGACTATGCTCTCTATAAAGTCGTCATAAACTATCTTTTGCCAATCGTGTCTCGTGCCTTAGCGACTATCAGACCTTCCCAATTCTTTTTGACTTATGCTCTTCAAGAGAGTCTTGATATCAATATTTCCCTTAACATCTTTCATTCCATCATACATTTTACTCATCCTATGCATGGTACAGTTCATATGTCTTTCGGTCATATCATTACAGAGTGGCTTGTCTCCATGCGTATCAATGTCTCCCAGGGGAAGGTGGAACCCATGACTATCAAGTATTCCAGAATTTTGACGCATTCCTTCTCCAAGTCTGGGATGACGGGTGAGTTCGGGGCCATTAGATGGATTGATGGATGTCAGGTCAGAGAGGGGTCGCAAGCACGACCCGGGGCTGGACAGGCTGCTGTAGCTGCCCCTGAGGATGATGAGGATGAGGACCTTCGGGCTAGGGTCCTTGCATTTGAGGAGACCATGGACACCAGATTTGAGGAGCTGTGGTTGGAGAGCGACCTTCGTCATATTGAGGTGCAGACACGTCTCATGGTTATTGAGCGCTACCAGCAGGATATGCATGATATGCTATGTTCCTGGATGAGCAGTCAGCCTCTTCCTCAGCCACCCCCTGATGTTCCACCTCCGGCGACTGCCACCACTCCTGGGAGTTCCGATCTTCCCGATGTTGCGGGGACCTCGGCTGCAGATCCCACCTCAGAGCTAGTGGAGTTTTTCTTTCCACCCTAACTTGTGTACTCATTTTATAGTTGGTTCTTATTTTGGTGGCCTGCTATTATGTATTCCATATGTGGATATGTTGACTTTTGATGGTTGTACGATAAGTTCACATTTTATGCATTATTTGTGTGTGTTAAAGTTTTGTGTCCTAATCACTTGCTTGTGCGTGTTCATATTTTGTATGTTGCTTAGATTGAGGGGGAGCTCTTGTTTCTTCATCATTTTTGATATTTGGCAAAGGGGGATACTTATAGATATTTAAGATTATGCTTGTAATAACATCATTATGTGCTTATTGTATTGATATCGTTGATATTATATTGAAAGTTAGCTTAAACTTAAATAGATTGTCAAACATCAAAAAGGGGGAGATTGTAGATACAATCATGCCCTAAATAAGAAGTTTCGAGGATTGACAGTTATTTAAGTTTAAGCTAATACATTGAATTTAACATTGAGATTTAGTGTGCAGTAATGCAAGAAGTCCAAGGAATGGACCGGGACCGAATTCTTGGCATGAAGACCTGGAGATGAGGAAGCTCCAGGCAAGAAGTCCAAGGGATGGTCGGGGACGGAACTCTTGGCATGAAGACCTGGAGATGAGGAGGCTCCAGGCATGAAGTCCAGGAAACAAGAGGTTTCGCTGGCACAAGGTAATTGGATCGATTGAGAACAACGCAGGGATATTTAGGACTGAGAATCCTAAATCTGAGCGTATCAATCGATCATGCAATCGATTAGAAGGATATCAATCGATTAAGAGCTATTCTGTGTGAAAACAAAATGCTCCCTAATCGATCAGTCAATCGATTAGGAGCCCTGTAATCGATTGGTGAATCGATTAGGAGCTATTTTGTGCGTTAACAGAATGCTCTCTAATCGATCAGTCAATCGATTAGGAGCCATGTAATCGATTGGTGAATCGATTAGGAGTTATTCTATGCGCAAACAGAAAGCTCCCTAATCGATTAGTCAATCGATTTAGAAGCTCTCAATCGATTGGTTGATCGATTGGGAGACATTCTGTGCGAAAACAGAAAGCCCTATAATTGATTGGTGAATCGATTAAGAGCTATTCTATGCGCAAACAAAATGCATCGTAATCGATCAGAGAATCGATTCAGAAGCTCCCAATCGATTAGCCAATCGATTGGGAGACATTCTGTGCAAAAACAGAAAGCTCCCTAATCGATTGGTCAATCGATTAGGGAACCTCTTAATCGATTGATTAATCGATTGCGATACATCCCTCACTTGAACAGAAGGGTCCTAAATCGATTGCTTAATCGATTAAAGAGACTAATCGATAAGTGCATCCTCCCAATCAATTCAAGTTCAAAATAGCATAATCACAACCGTTCATCCGAGATCCGTACTGTTCAACGGCTATATGGTAATCGATTGGAGTTTTCGCCAATGGATTCGTGACGCCACAAAGAAGCAGAGAAGACTGTTAAAAGCAGGCGGCGAAGCAAAAAGCAACTACTACTGTTCCATTGCGATTCTGATAAGCTTGGTGCTCAAGTTCTCTGCTTAAGTTTTCAACACCATCTTCAAGCAACCATGGGAAGGAGAATCAAGCCTAGAGTGTAATATTTCTCTTCTTCTTCTCCTTTGTGTTGTTCTTTTCGTGAAAGCTTTCAGGGTTGTTGTAAAAGGGTTTCTCCACCTTCGGTGTTGTTCCGAGAAGAAGATTTCATAGTGGAATCTGTGATCACTGGTGTGGACCCTTGGATTAGTCACCTCAAGGAGGTGGAGACCAAGTAAATCAAAGCGTTAACATTGGATTTGGAGGTGTTTGGCTTCTAGTTTTTGCTGTAAAGAAGAAAAACCACCGAAGCGAGCTATTCACCCCCCCCCTCTAGCTCTACCAGTCCTAACAGTTATGCCTTCAATTCCCATTAGAGCAAAATGGGATACGTGGTGTTCTTCTTCTTCCGATGAGAAGGATCATCCCATGTCACCTTTAAGTTTTGAACCTTCTTGTCTTTTTCTTTTGTTTTTTTCTTTTCTTCCTTCTTCTTCTCTTCCTTCTTCTTCAAGAGTGGACAATCATCCCTTATGTGTCCTTCTTCATGGCAATTGTAGCATATGATCTTTCTTGTCCTACTTTTATTTTTTGATTTTTCCTACTTTTGTTAGAAGAAAAACTTTTAAATGTTTTTCTCATCTTCCTTACCATATACGCCTCTTGATCACTATCCATTGAGGCGCTTGATTCTTCCGAATCGGATGATGATGAGTATGAAACCTTCTTCTTGTCCTTCTTGTTCTTCCTCTCTTTCTCTACAATAAGAGCTATACTCTTTTCTTTGGAAGATACATTAGCTTGTTCATGATGTTTAAATTCATAAAATAATTCATCATGCTTAACTAAGGAAAGATCCCTAGAGACTTTATAAGCATCAACCATATAATCCCATAAAGTGATTCTAGGGAAAGATTGAAGCGCATACTTTACTAGATCCCTATTTTTAATTTTCTCACCTATCACATGAAGCTCATTGACCATTTCGTTAAATCTACCATGCAATTGACTCACGGTCTCATTTGTCTTCATGGTGAAGGATTGAAGTTGAGCCACCAAGAGGTCCTTCTTGGCTCTTCTTGATTCGTTTGATCCTTCATTTAACTCAATGAGCTTTTCCCAAAGCTCTTTGGTGGAGTTGAATGGTCTGACTTTGTTCAATTGCTCCATTGAAAGGCCACATTGTAGAGTTGTTGTGGCCTTTGCATTTGTTTGAGCCTTCTTCATGATCTCTTTTATCCAATTCTTGGTTGAGAGAGGTTCTCCCCTCTACCCCTTTGGCATCTCAAAATCATCTACAACACTAAACTAATTTTTAATATCATTCATTAAATAATACTCCATTCTACCTTTCCAATAAGCAAAATCATTGTCATCGAAGAATGGTGGTCGTGCGGTACTATATCCCTCTTGAAATGTCATATTGATGTTTTGATTGATAGTGAGTTCTCCTGAAATGAACCGGGCTATGATATCACTTATCGGAACCTTTGCGTCTAGCTAGAGGGGGGTGAATAGCTTTTCTTGAATGTTGCCTACAAAATATTAGCCAAAGCACAAGAGAAAGATAGCCAAAAGCAATTATGAATTAAGACAATGATAACTCCATCGATTTATTTAGTCTCCTCCTCCTTGAGGTAACTAATCCAAGAATCCACACCCACACAATCAAGCTTCACTATACTCTTCTCCTTTTCAATCAAGCTTGAAGGTGGAGAAACCCTCACAAGATGATCTCTTCCTCTTTTACAAGATGAGACTAAGAATATGAGGAAGAGAATAGGCTTTGGAAGCTTTGGGCACATAGAAGAGGATTTTTCAATCATAATTCGTAACTTTTTTATGTCCCAAAGCCTCCTCTTAAATATAGGAGAGAGATGTTAACAAAACAGTTCAACCCCCGACACCAGTCGACTACCACTAGGACCAGTCGACTAGTGTCCAACCAATGACTCAATTTTGAACAGACCAGTGTCTCAATCTCAGTGTTGATCAAGCGTGGCTGTCCCCACTCAGTCGGGCAAGCCGAGCAGCGTCCAGGATCGACTCACTGAATTACGAAAAAGCCTAGTGAAAATCAAATAATTGAGCAAGAATCTTGACTAGTCTGAGTCAAGGGCAAAGCGACTGATCCCGAGCGAGGATCTTAATTAGCCCAAAAGATCGATATCGAGTGAACATGTGTCATGGGAGGCATGAACGATCTTTATTCGTAACAGCCGTCAGGCCTTAGCCATGGATGGGCCAAACTCTGAAGGTTTGTTGGTGAACGAGCCGAGTGAGGGCCTCAAAATATTAGAGTCGGCTAGTTGATATGGTTGACCGAGCGGCTCAACGCTCAGGGCTGACTGTCCAAAAGACATAAACTAACTTATGAGTTGTGTTTAGGACAAGCCCGAGCCCGAAGGAGTGTTGGCAAGTTACAGACCGACTAAAAAGGTAACACTAAAAGCCTAAGTAACAGAATAGCCGAGCAAAAATACACCAACACGAGAATTGAAAGGAACTTGACATTTAGATAAGGTCAGAGGCCATTAAAGCAATTACAGGCTTGACTAGCCGAGTCAAAAAAGAAAATAAATTACATTAAGTGAAGGGAGGGAAGGCATCTTCGGGGATAAGCTCCTGCACCCGGGTCAACTTCACTGTGTTGGGAGGCAGATCCTCGGGGATGTGCCCGACCTCCTTCAGCTACTGCAGGGAGCTCTCAATGCCATACTTGAACATGTTGGCTGTCCGACGAGCCAGTTGTCGGAGGAAGGGCTCTGACTTAAGGTATGCGAGTCGTTGTGCTTCGAACCGAGCCGCTTCTCCCTCCTTGTAGGCTACAAACTCGCCGCTCAGTCGATTGATTTCGGCATCCCTTTCAGCTATCTCCGCCTCCCGAGCCACCAGCTGGGCCTCCAAGGCCTTGAAGGCCTCTTCCTTAGCTGCCAGCTCCGTCTCCTTATTTGTTAAGGCCAGCTGGGTCTGATGGTGGGTAGTCACCGACTCTTTTAGCTGCCCGGCCAAAGCCTTAGCCTCTATGGTCTTCTTGTCCAAATCTGAACGTGCGCAGGTTTGGTGGGTTAGAGCAGTTTTCTTCTGAGTCTCCGTGCTCTCTAGTCGGACGGCCAGCTGGTCTATCTCCCAAGAGGCGGTTGCTAGTAGGGCATGCTCCTCCTCTGCCCGAGCGTCAGCCTTTTCCAACTGCGCCTTCAGAATGGCTATTTTAAAGCGAAGGAGTCCCTAGCCCTCCTTGCCGGGGGGAAACGTGCAATGACTCAGCTGAGTCTCCAGTTCTTTTACCCTTTGCTCCGCCACCCGGCGATCCCTGGTGTTGTTGACCAGGGACTGGGTGACCGCTTGGCAGGCGACCTAAAACAACACAGAAACAAATGTTACAAGCAAAGTCATGAGTCACAAAGAAATGAAAGAAAGACATACCTGAGTGGCGTCCAGGAAAAAGTTGTCGGCCAGGCTCAGCGGACTCCTTTCGTGGGTGCTCACCATCCCCTGATCCCAGCTCGCGATCAGTCGACTGTGCAGATTGATCGGTTGGGGTTGGACGATCTGGGTCAAGCTGGTTGCCGAGGGGAGCTGCAGATCCACTGGGAGTCGAGGAGGAGACTGCATTGCCAGAAGAGCAGCCACAACATCAGCTCCGGAGGGATCCACCGGGGCTGCCGAACGCGATGGCGCCGAGCTGGATATCGAGGCCCTCGAGCGAGGTGGCCCTGAGCCGGAAGTCGATGCCCTCGAGCGGGGTGGCACCGAGCCAGGGGCCGAGGCTCTGGTGTTGGATGGAGTGCGTCTGGGCGGAGGAGCTGTCAGATCGTGAGCCTCCTCGATCAGCTCCCGAGCCAGAGGTACGCTCGGGGAGATAGTCACCCGGCGACGTTTTCTTGTCAGTCCCTCTGAGGCTGGTTGCTCCACCTCCGCCTCCGCCGCCTGTGCCTCCGTCTCTAAGTCCACCACCTGGGGCTCTATCTCAGAATCTCCCGCTAGTGGCTCGGTTCCCGAGTTGCCCCCAGCGTTCTCTGATTGCTCGGGGGTCGCAGCACTATTCACCGGGGGCACTTCCTGGTTCGCCAACTCCTCCGACGCTCGGGTGTTCAATTCTGCCTCGTCCAGACCGAGCTCGTCAGCGAGGATGGCGCTCCACATGGTTTTAGCTGCAACACAGAGAGAGCTTTAGTTAGAGCTAAAAGGTTCGAAAGAAGAATAAGAACTTACCGAATGTGCCGGGTAGAGGAGTAGGGATATGGCTCAGTCAGAAAATGTACAAAACGGCCTCGCTGAGCAAAGGGCCGGTGTGAAAACGAAGCCCCCCAATCTTGGAGAAGACTAGCTGAAAATCCGGTTCTGAGCGATAGCTCTTGGGCACATGTGGCTGATTGGGCAGGTCTTCTACCCACTCGGTCGGCCAGTTCGGGGGTGGGGCCGAATTCACATAGAAGAAGTGGGACTTCCATCCCTTATTGGAAGAAGGAACTTTGTCTAAAAAGGCTGACTTGGCTCGGGCTTGGAAGAAAAAATTACCCGGCTCTTACTTTTTGGGGTAGTAGAAGAAGTGGAAGACTTGAGGGTCGAGAGCGATGTTGTAAGTAGAGAAGATAACTACGACCCCGCATAAGATCTGAATGGAATTCGGGGCTAGTTGAGAGAGAGGTATTTGAAAATATCTATAGACTTCCTTAATGAATGGGTGAAGGAGGAATCTCAGATCGGCCAGTAAATGATCTTTGAAGATGGTAAAATAACCTAAGGGAGGCTGATGGGGGCGGTCACGACGAGAGGGAAGGGCTAGGAGATGGTCCTCCGGGATTTGATAGTCTGACCGGATGGTCTCTAAATGGGCAAGGGTCAGGGTCGAGATGGTGGTGGCGTACCACAAACTGACCGAGGAGGTTGACTCGGCCATGGGGTCGGGGTCAGGAGTTGTAAGTATGAATTCGGAGAAGAAAAAGAGTACCTAGAGGTCGGGCAACCTGAGGTGAAGAAATGAAGGACGGTCGGGTTCGCTGGAAACAACAGGACGCCGGAGCTCATGGTGGTCGGGCGGTGGAGGTCGGACCGAAGAAGAAGTAGAAAGCAGAAAGCAAGTGAGGAAGGGGAATATGACAGAGGTAGGAGTATTTATACTGCGGTGAAGCTCATGTGAGCCGTCGGATGCACGAGGTGAAAAAGGCAGGATTTGATCCCGACCGTCGGTTTCCCGCCCTTACAGATGCTTCGAGACCCTCGCCCTGACGCCGCATGAGTCTGGCAAGTGACGCCTCATTACCAGGGGCTTCAGTCGGGGCTGGACACGTGGCAAGGGCATTAAATGTGGATGGTACTAATGAGTCGACCCATAATGATTAAGATTTAATGGCCATACCGGGCTCAGGAACTGAGGATGGTCAGAAGATCCGACCGGGCTAATAGCCTAGTCAGTCGGACTCATCGCCTCCTTCGACTAGACTTGAAGGGGAGACTTGTGATCTGGTCGGGGTTTAAGATGACCCGGTCGGGAGTTGACCCGGATCAATAAAAGAGCCCGATCTAGAGGAGGCCCGGGCGGACAACGACAGTCGGGCATGCTAGGTATCAACCAAGCCGGATGGATCAAAGTTCGAGGCATGCAGGTTTGGCTCAGTCGATGGCAGCCGGTTGGACGTCCCCGGTCGGGCACGTCCGGCCGGGAAGGTTCGGTCGGGCGGACGGAAGAGCACATGCCTAACTCTGAAAAAGAGGGTATTGAGCGTGTAGCTGGATCCCGGGCGGACGGTTCTGGTCGGGCAAGCCCGACCGGATGACTTAATCGTCCTGACAAATAAAATCACTAACTCCCGTTTTGAAGGTCACGACCTGTATCCCACTGCCCGGGTGGGCGTACCCGACTAGCCAGCCGGACAGATTGGCTGGCGACAGGAATAATTGAACCCACTCAGGCCACTTGCTCCCCCAAGAGCCGAGTGACGGCCGAGTGACCGAGTCTCGCCGAGTGATCACTCCCGGCCAGTTGGCCAAGTCATGTAGAGTAGCCACTGCGCCTAGTGAGATCGGCCAAGGTGACCCCACTGTCTCAGTAGTTTAATCATGATCAGACTTTTAAGATCCTCCATATCTTCTCATTATAAGGAAAAGACACCTGTCATAATCATATCCTGGCAGAGTATCAGACATTAATTGGGATGGAAGTGACAGCCTGGACAGACCTTCAGGCGGTTGTGCCAGACCCTCGGGAAGACTAAGGCTGCCAAAGGATCAGTATGTCAGCAGGTCAGTTTTTAATGAGACAAGACAACTTTGACAAGACAGGGGCCTTCTCCTCCTCTATATAAGGCCTCATGGGTGCTTCAGAAAGGGGGTTCCTGCTGTTGAAATTTTCTTCTCCATCTCTTGTGTTCCAGTTTCGGTCCGACTCCGACTCAATTCTGTCCTGCTAACCTTTGATCCTGACCCCGACTCTCACGTTGCCGCAACTCGTTCGTCTGACCAGGTCAGTTCAGTTTGATCAAGTCATCTGAGTGAGAGCTCTCTTCGCTTGTCGGCAGGATTAGTTTTAAATTCTTATTTATTTATCCTAATTTAACTCGGATTGTTACACATCGGAAAGAGGAGATTGTAAGTATCTTAGGTTAGTTTTGATATGGTTAACCGATTTAAGTTAGACTGTGTATTTGATGCCTTGTGTCTAAGTATGCAGGATTTAGGAACATAAGAAGTCGAGTAGAAGATACAGCGAGCGAGAAAGAAGACACGTGATGGGAGTCGACAGACTTGGTATATCTAAGGGATGAGGAGCTGTAGAAGAGTATACCGGTGGAGCGAAAAGGATGCAGCGGGGCATCCGAGGATGAAGCCTGCTAGAAGAGAATGTCGAAGTTGGGTTCGGGTAAACTCAACTCTGGATGGTCAAAGCATCACCCAAGCAAGCGGAATGAAGAATGGTCAAAACTAAGGTTGATCATCCGGATGAATAGTGCAGAAGTCTCCTTAGTTGTGACTCGTGGCGCCTCAGGCACTATTCATGTGTGACGCCTCAAATTGGAGTAAAGACACCTTCAACACTATGGTGCCATTGAGTAGACGTTGTTGCATGGATAAGTTTTATCCACATAGAGGTATCCTGGATCGCATTAGAGGCGCCTCTAATATCACGTCATCAATGATGACGTGTGACCAGAACGCTATAAATAGCATCCTAGAGTTAAGAGTGCACATGATTTTCCTCCCAAATTCTTCCATTTCCTCATTCTTCTCCCTCTTCCTCCCTTCTTCTTCCTCTTCTCCATTTCAAACCAAACTCTAACCAGTAACCACCCAACCTTCAAAACAAATTATATATATTTATTTAGTGGCACAAAAACATTATTAGTGCAATTCACCCCTCTTGAAAATTTTTTTTTGGTTCCGCCCTGAGAGTGAGTCAAACCTGTCATTAGCTCAGCTTATATTCATCCAACATAATGAAATGAAAAGGAATGAAATCTTTCACTTATTCATCTAAAATTAAATAAGTGAAAGACCCCCCAATTTGACTCATCTATGGAAGATACTGAAAGGCACTAATAACACTATCTAACATAAGTCTTCCAGTTTGGATTTTGATGCCAAACTAATTTGATATGCTTGTTCCAAATTCCAAATCATAAAGAGGAGGCTAAGAGTGACCCCAACTACTATTCCTTTGTCACACAAGTCTCTGTGTTTCTTGTTACATTTTATCAAGGATCAAACAAGTGGTAATCTGATGACACGAAAATTTTGGAATTGTAAGAGAAAGCTAGAGGCACTTCTCAATTCATAAGATTTGAAAAGCACAAAGTCAATCCACAGAAGAGTAGATTTGGAAGCAAGCTTTGGTCCACAGCATGCATGCATGCACCTGCAACTTATGCTTTCTTTCAGAAGTGATGATAAAAGAATATGAAAAGAGACAAAAGAAAAAGGGGAAAAAAAGATGAGATAAAACTTACATCAAACAAACTCTGGTTGGTTGGAATTAGTAAGGAAAAAGAAGCCATCGGAATTATCTCTCTTTCAGGTTATGCTGTCAGATTGCATTAGGTGCATTAGAAGCATGCACTTTAAAACATTCTTCTGCATCTCCCATTGTTTTTTAATTTCTTTTGAGTGTTTTCCCTTTTGAATAATTCAATCTGATTGGTAGGTTTTGTATTTTATATACTGAAGAAAGAATCAGTTGCCAAACCAGTTTTCTGATTGTTGTGGATAGTTGACTTGTGGAGTTGACAATGGATCTCCTTGACAAATCTCATGGATCGAAAAAGTTAAGAGAGCTTAGGAACACCCTTGCTTAACTCAATTCTTCTAATTAAGTGGAAGAAAAAGGAAAATGATATAGGGCAAACAAGATGATAACATTCACTCGGGTTAGATACACAATGACCCTTGATATGGAGGAGGTCAGACATCGAACAAGGTATTTTATATCCGCTATAAACTTGCTCCTAAGACCTATTTAAATAATCCTCGTACAGGTACTAATTGTGTTAATCCGTGAAGGCAACATCAAGTCAACTTATGAACTTTAGTTAGCTATACACCTCATCTTTGATAGCCTACATTGTTTTAAGTTCATTTTTAGAAACTTTATTTATGAATAATGATTCTAAAAGCAACTCATGTTGTTCATAACACTCCTAAAAGACATATCTAAGTGAAATTTTCAAGACACTTTTTAGTATTTATGGTGCATTTGATTTTGGTTTGTAGAATTTATGAATTTTCATTGCAAAAATCAAAAGGGTACCCTAATTTTAAAAATACCAAAGTAATATCCATCCTATTTTTTATTCAAAAATATCTTTTGTTGTAGGAGCTTTTGTTAAAATTACTACAATGTATAAAAAAAATTGCTCCTATTTGATCAAAATCACTAATGAAATACTATTATATTAAATATTAATTTTTTAAAACAGTGTCTAGGGGTTGGTGGGGCAGGGAATTGATTGATATTTGCTAGTGGAAGCGGCAGCACAGGGCCCAGAGTTTTAGTGGCAGGTGCACGCCAAATGGACCCCACGTGGACATGCATAAATATCTCATTTGTATATCTTTATTTATGCGGACTAGCAGAGCATATTAGCAAACAAGTTTATTTATTATATTAAAAGAATATCTTATTTATTTATAATTTATTTGTAATGTTATTAGCAAATTGAGTCAAATTAAATTCAAATATTAGAGCACTTTTTTGTATTAAAGCTTAAAATACAATTTGTTCGAAGCTGTTCGAACCACCAAGGATTAGTTTAGAATTTAATAGTTAACACGCCATATATTCTTGTCGAAGTATTCAATACTAAATTATAAATTACGGCAATAATTGAGTCAATAAACAGAGTTAAGTGGTTGAAGAATATAATCTGAGGCAATAGCCAATAGGTTTATCCTATTAATCAAAGATTAATCAACTTTAATTATTGAGTTAGACTTTGCAATTGGTGAACATATATATATATATATATATATTGAAAATGTGAGTAATAGTAATAAAAATAAAAATACACCAAAGAGAAAATATAGGAGTGTAAATATAGCACGTAAACTATCAATAATTAAACTATTGATTGATTTAAAATAATTAATATATACCAATTTGTTTTCAATATTCACGTAAACTAGCAATACATTCTCATTTGACCTTGTTGGTATATCGTGTCTAGTTTTTTTTGTCATGTCCAATAGCCTATTAATCATATATACATTTATCTCATTCAACTTGCCAGACGTACTTGCCCCGGACAATGGGACAGCGGTAAGATGCACAGTGAATTATTCGTGTTTTTACGATTTGAATTTCAATTATAATGTATTAAATGTGATTAAAAAAAATCTATGATGTAGGCTATTGGATGAGGAACGGCACGGGTTTTTAGATTTTTTTGATAGGTGCAAGGTCTGTGGAGCCGGACTATCCATCTGAATTACAAGAATTGGACACTTAGAATTATTTTAAAAAAAACATGCGACTTAATTACTAGCCGAATTGTTTCACTATCAGCTTATCAAACTCTCACGATTGTCCAGCTGGAGTCCAGATCTCCGGTCTCACTTTGTTAGTATTTTCACGTCCCACAATCATTATTCCTCGTCAACAGCATGCCCGATCGATAATAAGACACTATCGACGGCCTCTAGCCATCACCTCGAATCAAACTATATTAGAGGACTATGCACCTGTCCGGATCATAGACAATTATAATCTCGCCGGATTCCGATCAAAATCCAACGAGATCACAATTGCGGCAATCCCTGTCGAGTTCACCGTGCCCCCAAAGTAAAGTTTGATTCGAAACAGCGGTCGAAGGCCGATGGCGGTGTCCGATTGCCAATCGGACTTGCCGCTAATGAAGAATAGCGATTGTCGGACACGGAGACATCAAAATCTAGGGACAGAGTATCTGGACTCGTCCATCTGATCTCTCATATGATCTACCCTAATAAATAACTTCTTAGTCTTAAAAGTTTCTATATAAAAAGGATAGTCGATGGTATATGAAGTGTTAGATATCTTACATATCTAGTGTGAATGGAAGAGAGGTGGTGGGACTTTAGTCTCACATTGTCACTTTCTAGTGAATGGAAAGTGAGGAGGAGAATAAAGGGACTCCATTGTGAGTGGGCTTTAGTCCCACATTGAGAGTTTTAAGGCAAAATGTTTAGTTTATATTGTATCACAAGCATGATAGTTGTGAACAAATGCTAGGGGAGAGACTCTCTCTCACGCGTGGGTGCGCAGGGGGGGGTGCAAATCCAGGGCCCGGATTTGTACTGAACCAAGTGAGCTCGTGTGTGTGCACGACCCGCGCACGCCGAATATCCGACCGGTCGGGGCAAAATTTGTCCAAGCAGATGAACCAACGTTTTGCCAAATTGATTTTTGCTCAAATGTAACTGATGCATTAATTTTGATTAATGCGAGATCAGTAACCCCCAGACGTTTGGATCTAGTCGGGTAAATGGCAGTAAATGACGTTTGGATCAGTAACCCCCAGCCTATAAAAGGAGGCCGTGACCGAGAGCAAAAGAGACAGATGCTACGAAATTCTCCTCCACTCTACCTCGTTCCCGACCTCTGTTCATAGCAGCCGGGTACATCCTCAGTTCGCCACGAGCAACGAGTGCTCCGTTGCGCCCGTGGTTTGGCTGTTGTATCCTGAGAAACAGAAGTCCATCTGAGCCTCGAAGCACCGCCGAAGGAGGACGAATCTGTTTCAAGAAAACTGCGTTGCGCAGGCCTCAGCAATATTCCTGGTCGGGAGACGTCCGACCACCACTCGGGAGACCCCAGTCGGGAAACTCCACTCTGGAATTCCAGTCCGAGAATTCAGCTCGGCTGCTCGGGAGCTCACTCGGTCACTCGGGAATTCCACTCGGAGCTCACTCGGCCACTCGGGAAAACTGCTCGGGTCGGGAGATTCTACTCGAGAGCTCACTCGACCACTCAGATCTCACTCGGCCACTCGGAGCTCACTCGGCCACTCGAGAAATCTGCTCGGGATCTCACTCGGCAGCTTCGGGATCCAGCTCGGGAGCTAACTCGGGAGCTTTAGAATTCCGCTCGGGAAACTGTTGACTGAAAAAGAAACAGCTCGGACGACTCAACAGAGATAAGTTGAAGTTATTTTAGTAATTTCAATTTATAGTAAAATCTCAGAAATTCCTCCAACATGAAGTTCTCGTCAATGTAAGATCCCAAAAGAGTTTAATTATATTGGATTTATTATATGCAACCTTACATTTTATTACAAGAGATTGTTTATACATAGGGACAAATTTACATGGGACCGGGGAAGGGGGGGGGGCGCTCACGACCCCTCCTAAATTTTTAATAACATTATTTTTATATAATAATTTTTATTTATTTTAGTATAGAATTTTTTTAATTTTTTTAGTATATATATTATTTAGCCCCTTTATAAAATAATATTTATAGTTGGGCTATGGTAAATTTTTTTTTTCTTTTAACATACATCTAGAGTTCAAATTTCTTATAAGACTAAATTAATTTTTTTTTCTTCTCAATATTTTTTAAATTTCATCTAAATATACACTATGTATCTTTGATAGATTAGGAATGTCATTATTATAATAATTATTTTCGTCACTTAGTATGTGTCTTCTAAATTTAAAATTCTAGATCCGTCAATTATTTTTGTTACTTAATATAGGCCCCCCCAACTATTAATTGAACCTGTAACCACAAAGTCATGTAGCGATAATTTTATCATTGCGTCAAGGCTTCCATTCAATATAGAAGTTTTATATGAAATTAAATTAAGAACTTCCTCCACATTGTAATTCTAAAATTTCATTAAAAAAATGTTTTACAAACTCTAGGTAGATCACCCACGGCTACCCTACCCTAATTATAAATTTGGAGTCGGATAAATACATTGTCCAGTGTTGGCTAACTTTGATCGCAGTCCAAATTTTTAGCAAAAGGCACATAGAAATTAATGTAAAAGAGAGAAAAAGGTCTAGGTCTCTCTCTCTCTATCTCAGCTAGTAATCATGTATTTATATTTTTTTGGAATGACACAGTTGATATGTACATAGATAATTACTCTAATAGATTTTAGATCAATTCTCAATAGGTACAAAATATTTCACTCGATGTCAGTCTTCTCGTATAAAGGATTGTTATATTAGGACAAAATATCTTCATAATTTATCTACATATATAGCTGAAAGGCTGATGATAAGCTGAACCATATGAAGGTTATTGCTTTTTCCAATAGGTTAACCAATGTATTTCTCATCATAATTTCTCCTCTCTTTTTTTTCTCTCCCTTTTCTCTTTCTTGTTTTGATAAAGCAAGCTCGATCAGGTACTATAGCTCAATCTAATCTACTTGCAATTGATTTAAGCAAAAGACAGTACTAGCTACTGCATCATGTTCCTTTGTGCCCAAGTAATAATATAAATAAATACTTTACTTTAATGCACAAAAAAGAGAGCAATTTTCCTTCATCTTCTATCAGCTAGCCAGCCTAGCTATCTTCAAGGTCAAATAATAAAACTTGATCTGTAATTAACTCTTGTTTCTAACCCTAACTATATATACATACATATACATAAAAACAAAGCTCGATCATTCATAGAGAGAGAGAGAGATAGAGAGGGATCATGGCAGAAGAGTTATGTAGAAGTGCAGGAGAGAGCAGCTGGTACTGGTACAGTACTGATCATGCTTATTCATCTATTTCTGCGCCGCCGGCCTGCGATATCTCCATCGTCCCTCGGGAGGAAGCTCATGATGCAGTAAAGCTCCAACAATTCTTCCATCGTCCTCAATCCTCAACCTTCAACTGGACTGCTAACGATCAGCCTTTCCTTTTGTATGTTTTAGGTCATCCGCCCCTTTTGTTCTTGTTGCTGGTTTGAAGTGAAATTAAACAAAAAAAAAAACCTAAACCTACATAAATCATGCACAGGAATGGCTGGAGATCAGGTGAGAACGGCGGCATAGTTCATGGAGCCATGCTCCAGCTGGAAGACCTTGCTTCGACTGCGGTTCGCAATATATTTCCGTTGGAGCAGCATCGAATCTGCAATGAGTTTGGATCGATGGAAAGATCAAGGGCACAGCCACAGTACTGCGCTTTTGGCAGTGATGATGATCAAGCAATTACAACAATTCAACCAGCAGCTCCAGTACCATTAATGGTTCCATCATCATGGAATAGCCTTTCCCATCTGCTAAAGTCGACTACTCTTATGGCTCAAAAGCAACAGGAATCGAGCTTTAATAACCAGTTGCAGTTCGGCAGAATTAACACCACCACCACCACCACTACTTCTCCCTTTTGGAATGCGTCATTCATCATGGAACCTAAAGCAATTTTGAGAAATCCAGCAGCTACGGTATATTTGCATGCATGGAGATCGATTTTTTATGTGTGTTTTGAAGTATAAATGAAATTAAGAATTCGTTTATCTGATTTAAGTGAAAACACATGCAAATTAGATTAACTCAGGAGGTGATCGAGAATCTTGTTCTTCATCGACACAGAAAACAGAAAGCAAACCAGCAATGAAAAAGCCCAGAATAGGAACTCCTTCACCTCTTCCGACTTTTAAGGTAGAATTAAGAAACTCATCGAAGATTACTCACCGCCATTAATGAACTAATTGCATATTCTTGACCTCCTATACGATGATTTAATTTGCAGGTGAGGAAAGAGAAGCTAGGAGACAGAATAACTGCTCTCCAGCAACTAGTTTCGCCTTTTGGAAAGGTTCTTAATACTTAATTTCTTCTGTTATGTGATCAATCTTTTTTCCATTAAATACATATATATCATTAACTTTCCGACCTTCTTGTTTCTTTTATTTAATCAGACTGACACTGCCTCGGTTCTTCAAGAAGCCTTTGAATACATCAAATTCTTGCACGATCAAGTCAGTGTAGGTGCATTAATTCTTGCATTTTTATTATCTATCGATCTATCTATCGATCTATCTATCTATCTATCTATATATATATATATATATATATATATATATATATCTATTAAGTATTTGACCATATGAAATCTAAATTTCAGGTTTTGAGCAGTCCTTATTTGAAAAATAGTAATGGCCATTCCATGCAACAAACAAAGGTGCTAGATCGTCATTAACTGTATTAATTATGATCTCAATGCTCCATCATTTTACTTCATTAGGCAAAAGATTACTAGCTAGGCATGCACTTAGTTCATCAATTCTTGAATGCAGATGATTAGTGACATGTACAACTTGAGGAAGGGCGATGAAGGCAAACGAGTAGTAGATCTTCGGAGTCGGGGACTTTGTTTGGTCCCCATCGCAAGCACATTCCCGGTGGTGAGTGACCCGGTGTCGCCGGACTTCTGGCATCCGGCATTACTTGGAGCAACCTTCAGATAAAGATCAAGGAGTAGTACAGATGCTTGCTGATTAATTTATGTTACTTCTTTAAGATAAGTGTTTCAGAGTAGTAATTTTCAGGGAAAGAAGGTTCATAAGGAGAGGATAGATTGCTAATTAGGATGAAAAGGGATGTTAATTGATGTGTAAATTAATTAAATATTTGTTAGAACTTTTGAATAAAAAAGATGGAAATAATTGAAAGGAAAGAAGACTTTGTGAGTAAAAAGATAAAGCAAAGATTGGGGATTGGATTATAATGTAGGATTCCATAAGATTTATGTTCTATGAACAAAGGAGGGTGGGAAATATTGTGTGTGATTTGGTCGATCCCAAGGGGTAATTCCTTTAAAGCCTTATAATGTTTTTTTCTTTTTAATTATTTTTATATTTATCCATATGATATTTTTGTCTACAACTTAGTCCACTCAGTTTGCTTAGCACTTGGAACTACCTAATTTTCTCTATCTAATCCATTCAGTCCATCTAGTTTGATTTACCTTATTTTTATTTGATCAGTCAATTATCCAATTCAAGTACATATAGTTTGTTCATCTTGCTCGATTTGTCAATAACCATTTCGAGTAAATTGTCATTTTGGTCCTAATATCTCGTCTTGTTCTTTGAGTTTGATTACATCCATTAATTCTTCTATTTAAATCACAAAAGGCACTCTTAAAACTATTAGCTTTTAGATTAATATTTTGTGTTTGAGTTTTGTTTGTTTGTTAGATCGTGTGACACGGCTAAAGAGGGAGATGAATAGATGCTTGTTATTTTTGTACTTTCATTAATGCTCATCACTATTATTTGTTAGTCCATATTATGATCTTGCCTTGAGAGTCTAAAAGAACGAGCCACCGATGAGCTGGAGGTTACGTTGACTGGAGACGCTCAAGAGCCAATGGAGAGAAGAGCTCGTAGGAGAATAACTAGAACGTGAGAGGGGCACAACAAAGAAGAAGAGGTTGAGAATGGAGGTCGGGGTGCCCCGGCATTGTCACTCTGACACCCAAGTAAGTTTCGGCGGGAAAGATGGAGAGAAAATGAGGAGGATGAATAGTAATCTATTTTTAAGATTATTGCGTACTACCATTCGCGTATGCGGACCGTTTTTATAATACTATCATCGGATATTTCTCTCTCCTATATTCATAGCGTAATTAATCATAGATGAGATATGTATCGTACCGCAATAAGGGAATGTCCCATCGTATTTGCTGGTATAATGTGGATCAAGATACGAAAGATGATATCCCACATGCTTTGGCAACCCACATGTTATATCAGTACGATTGTCACTCCCTTAAATGGGTTGGTCCATGAGGCCCTTCGAGTATATAATAATTGGGCTGAAGGTTAGGGGCTTATTAAAGAGAAGAGCATCGGATTACTAAGGAGTGCATCTCCGACCGGTATGATCATCTGGGAGTAAGAAAGCACATTCAAGCGATTGGGCCAATCAGGGAGAGGCGGAGAGCGTCCGATTGGGGTTTTCGGGACTACCCAATTGGGGAGAAACGGAGAGCTTTCAATCAGGGTTTAAGGCACTACATGACCAAGGAGAAGAGGAGAGCATCCGGTTGGGGTTTTAGGAACTACCCGATTGGGGTTTTAGGAACTCCCTAAGTGAATTTTCCTTTGTTGACTCATCTTGACTTTGACCTCACCTAAGTATCATTGACCCTTGGGGACACGTGTAAGCTCCCCTTAATTACCACATTACAGTGGAAAGAAATAAAGATGCAAGCACACAAAAATAAATAAGCTTTTAATAAAGATGCAATCACACAAAAATAAATAAGTTTTTTTTGATGAATTGACCTTAACTTATCAGGATTTTATTCTTGTCTAATACCTAATTAACTTCAACTTAACAAGATTTTCAATACCTAAAGACTATTTCTTTAGGGCTTAATCTATTGTCTAATGTCAGTAACTCTAGGACTTTTACTTGTCTAACCTCAGGTTTTCATCACTAATCTAATATCTAGTACGCCTTCACTTATTAAATTTCTCTCACTTGTTTAACATTAGTTCTCCTTGAATTTTAAGACTTCGCCTACCTGCCTAAATCCTACTGAACTTATCACGACTTCTATCACTTGCTTAACATCTAGCTTTACTTGACTTGTCAAGACTTTTCTTACTTGTCTAATATTTAGTCTTCCTTGACTTATTAGGATTTCCCTAGATGTCTAACATGTTATTTTTCTTAACAAATCAGAACTTCCCTTGTGTGCTTAACATCTAGTCCTTTTTGATATGTTAGGACTTCCCTCGCCTATCTTTGGTTTTCCTTGATTTGTGATCCGAGTGGATGCTGAGCCACCTTTTTTGATCGGTCCCTTTGGTGGGGGCAACGTGGCTGTAAGCGGTCGAATGAAGGGTCGAGTCTGTGGTGAAGACAATCCCTAGTCGGCCGATGGAAGACCGATCAAGTGTGTGGGCGATCCGATTGACTGTCGATTCCCGGTTGAATTCTTGTCGGTCGGGGTGCCTGAGCGATTGCGTTCGTGGTGTATGAATGAATATTTTAGATTCACTGAACCTTGCGAGGGGATAGTAAGTCAGTGCACGCCGACCGACGTGTCAAACAATTAAAAAATTTGTGTGGCTATACTGCTAGGCCTGGCAGTTAGTCAGTAGGGTGACATATTCGGCCCCTTGTCGGCCAACAAAGTCTGCCGCCGGATTTGTGCATTAAGTTTGGCAGGATACTTTGTCAGACTTCTATCTATCGTCCCGCCTATATAAAGGTCTCAATCTCTTCACGCGTAGGTATGCTCTACAATTCTTCTATAGTTCCCCACTAATTTTCTTTTCGTCGGAGCCCTAACTTGATCGTCGGAGTGCTTGAGTTGAGTATCCCCTCGGCTGGTCTCTAACGATTCTTTCTTCGCAGGAAACCACATTCGTTGTCCTTCTCGAGCCCCTAGCCGGTCACCCCGACCGTCCGAATGGACCTCCCAAGCAGCTATTCGGTGACCTAGGGGTTAAGCTTCAGTCAACATTCAAGCGTATCATCACTTGGTAGCCCTCTTCGCTTGCTGCCATGATCAAATTTGACGTCGTCTGTGGGAATCCTTCACCTGATCAGAAGACAAAAGATGGGTGACTCCAATAAGATAACCATCACCATCTCACAAGAAGATTTTGAGTTGTTGTTCCCTGCTAAGGCCCAGAAGCTAGCGTTGCAACAACTGCCGAGCGGCGGTTCGGCCACTACTCTCCCGGTTGCTTTGGCTGCAGTGGGGCCTGCCGAACCAAAAGTTGGTACACACCCAGGCGAGAGCGCCTATTTCCCTCAAGCCTTCTTCTGACCTAGAGAAGATAAGGCTCAGTCGAATTGTATGGAGATCTCCTCCTACAACCATACGGTGCTCCGCAACCTGGCCAAGGGCAAGGGCAAGGCGTTTGCCAATCAGACATAGTCAGATAGGTCGGGTCTTTCCTGTTGGGACTTGATCGTACGACTAGAGGGGGTGAAATTGATTCATGATTCTCTTCCTACACTTGTTAGCGCACAACGGAATATAAAATAAAACTAAAACTAACAAGGAACATAAATCGCTAACACACGTTGATTTATGTGGTTTGAAGATAACACTCCAACTCCACGACTGTCCGTAAGGTGGACCATCCTGATCCGTCAGTGGATGATTCTCCGGAAAGCCTCCGACTAACTCATGTAGCTCCTTGTGGGTGGAGAAATCTCGTAATAACCTTCCAAGCACACATGAGCACTTGTAAACTACTAATAAGCTTTAACCAAGCTTATTTCATCAACTTTGCCTAGTTAAACCGAGCTCTCTTAAATAGAGCTCATTCCTGATCTAGCCGTTATTAGTTGATTAGTGCCAACACTAGTCGACTGCCAGCTATCCAATTTGAACGTTACAGCCTAACGTTCGCATTCAACCGACACCAGTCGACTGTACAGAAAATCAGTCAACTGATCTCTCTGTGCCTCTACTAGTCGACTGCCCAAACCCTAAACCTAAGATTTCAGCCTCGAGTACATTCACTCAGTACTCGTCCTTGTCCAACAAACCTAGACCTAGCCTTCTAGCCTCCTCCATTAGCCTCGCATCTCTCGGATGCCTCTCCATCCTTCACGACTTGTCTTCTAGATCTTCCTTTGGCCTTGTCCTTGTTATCGGATCTTCCATTGCCAAGACTTAGCCTTCTAGCCTTCTCCATCAACCTCGCGTCTCTCGGATGCCTCCCCATCTTTTATGTCTTGACTTCTGGAGCTTCATTCAGCCTCAGTCATTGACTTTCCTCATTTGCCAAGATCCTACTTGGACTTTCCTCCTTTGTCAAGATTGCACTTGGACTTTCCTCGTTGTATCTGTATCCTGCATACTCATAATGCATATCAAATACAATAATAAACCTAACTTAAACCTTTGCCCAAATATCAAAACCTAGGGCACCTAGATTGCTTCAACAATCTCCCCCTTTTTGATGTTTGACAACCCGTTTAAGTAAGGGAAACAATAACAATGCATAAATCATGGGACCTAACCTTCAGCTCACCCTTTACCTAAACTCCCCCTTGTGTAGATTTTTCTTGCAAAGGTACTTCTCCCCATTTGCCATCAAATGATCAACAATTGCTCCCCCTTCACCTAAGCTCCCCCTTGAGTTTGGATTTCTTGCAAAGGTGTGTTGATTTCCCACTTAAACCTAACACTTCTCCCCCCTTGCCACACATCAAAAAGAACTCCAATAATATCCCAATTATTAGATTTTTTACCCTCTTATGATCATAAATATTGTGTAATAACCCCTATAAGATTATACACATGTTTACAACTCTTTTTTTTAACGTAAGAATCTTATTTCAAGAAGAAGAAAAATCTATATTAGAAGGGGGGGGGGCCAAACCTGACCTTCTAATTTAGAATTACAAGGAAAACATTCTGTTTTAAAGTTCAAAGATCAAAAAGAGCAAATACTACAAAACAACCCTCTTAAAAAATTTTCCTTTTTCCATCACCAGAAATGCGTCTTTTATCCCAAAATGATACTTCCAAGTGCATTTGACACATAGACAGTTTTAGGAAAAATTGGCACTCGGTTCACAGCATATCTCAGAAAACCACAAACTTTCGGAAGAGAATTCATCTCTTATCAGTAAATGCAGCATTTACATTCTTCAGATAGCTGCATCTTCGGAATAAAGCAATAAGGCTATATCCTCTTCTTCCTCCAATCTATTTTCTAGACAACCTTGCAGCTTGTCAGAATTTCACACAAAAAGGAACCGGTCTGTTCTAACATTTCCCAAGTCACTACTATCAGAAAAATCTGTAGTTCTGGCTCTGTATCGCTCCCTGAACAATGAACATACCACAGATAATGCTATGTTTCAGAAATTGGCACAAATATTCATTTCAGTTTTAAGAACAAGCATATCAGTATTTTAGACAACCATATCATGGATTAGCTATAGTATGACATCATACAGTAGACATTGTTGAGACAAAATGCTACATCAGAATTAGCTCAAGATTCATCACAACATTTCCATTCAGTAAACAAGAACAACCATAACTGTCATAAGTAAACATATGACAGCTATCAGCATGAGCAAATAACTTCATTCAGTGGCATTTGTAAAGAAGAAAACGCTGCATATCAGAATTATGCGAGCTTCTCATACCAGAATTCATAAGAGAAACAATACCAACATCACTGAACACCAGACATCCCTGTAAATCACATCTGCAAACTGTTGGGACCGGGTACATGTTGACATGGATGCGGGTTCATAATTTTAAAATTAATTACGTGCAGCGGAAGATTTAGCATAAATAATTTCCCAAATTATTTAACCACACATCTAAGCATGCAACCTTATATTGTGTAGACATGATCATACATTTAAAATTTTGCAGAAATTAAACTAATTTACTTATTACCTCGCGTAACTCGAAGGAAGGGACGAGATCCAACCGTAAGCGTCCCTTAGAAGCTCCGCCTCTATTCGCGTCCACGCCGAGTTTTCTTCGGGATGACTTCGCAAAGCCACGAGTTTCGTGCCGACAAGAACTACTAGATTCTCCAAAGGCATGACAAGAATACCAAGAGAGAGATGGGAAGACTAACCACCAAACGAAGAACGGAATTAAGATTCCGGGGAGGAAGGAGTTGCGCCCGCTTCTTCTTCTTCTCACGGCAGCTGCTTGGTGGATGAAGCTCACGACAACAAAGGGGTCCTCTAGGGCCGGCGGCACTAGAGGAGGGAGAGGGAGAGAAGGAGAGAGAGAGAGAGCTTATTCCTAGATCTCTTAGATAGATTTTCAAGTCTTGCCTTGGTTCCTTTATATAGTAGCCTCTCAATCACCAAGTCACCTTTTTATGGAATAAATTTTTATAAGAAATTTATCATATAAATTTTTTTATGATTTATTCCATCATGCCAAGTTTTTATCATAATTTAATTTATTATTAAAACAACCAAGTCTCCCTTTTTTTTTCTTATGGAAAGAAATTTCTTTATATAAATTTCTTTATCATGGTAAATCAATCCATTATTGATTTTATAAAATAAAATAAACCAATCCATGGTTCATTTTAATTTCCATGAAAAATAAATTCTTTATATAAATTTCTTTATCATGGTAAATCAATCCATTATTGATTTTATAAAATAAAATAAACCAATCCATGGTTCATTTTAATTTCCATGAAAAATAAATTTCTTTATATAAATTTCTTTATCATGGTAAATCAATCCATTATTGATTTTATAAAATAAAATAAACCAATCCATGGTTCATTTTAATTTCCATGAAAAATAAACCAAACCTTGGTTTATTATAAAAAATTTATATCATCCATAATTTTATAAAACAAATCACACTTGGTTTATTTTATAAATTGAACCAAACAATTTGGTTCTCCCCTTTTGATATGGCCGGCCAAACAAAGAGGGTGGGGACCCTCTTTGGCCGGCCAAACCCAAGCCAAGACCATATGAATTAAACTCATTTAATTCGTCTAATAAGTCTTCAAAAGACTTAACCATTTTATGCTTCCGATGCGTCTCTGAAAAATTCAGATTCGACTTATCTCTCTTGATCGGAAAATCCAATTTTTAACTCGTTTTAAATCCCTCGGATTACTCGTAGTGCGTGTGACTAAATAGGCTTTCGATTTATGTTGGCCGTCTATAATTAACCAATTATAGAACGATCATGAGTGGCACCTAGTAGTACATCATGACCCCCAATTAATCGAAAGATCAATGGTTGACATCAGAAATAATTCTAAAACCCTTCAGCAGCTATAATGAGTCGTGTCCCATTCCCTTCACCATCTTATACCCACTTGGTTCAGGACACGGTCTATGTGTGTCAGTCCCCACTAGGCTGACTACGTCACACCTAGCCCAAGCAATGTTTTTCTCATCCTACGGATTCTAGTTACTCTCATGTATCTGAGAGATTCATACTCTGAACATGTGATGCTCTGGCCAGAGGCTTCGAGTAACAATCTGACGATAGGCCTTGGGTATACATCTCCTCGCAAGGAGTGGTGAATCCTTTGTAGGCTGTTCAAACATCTTCGGGCACTTCGGCTTATACCCAACCATCCTGGGTCCACACCTCCTTAGAGATGCTTGCTTAAGATGTCAAAGTATAAGTCTCCATGACCAAGATGACTTGAACACCGCAAGTCAAAGGAACATCGCACTTAAGCTGCAGTAAGAACTTCATTGACATATCTATATGTAGATTACCATATGAAGTTTTACAGTCAGTCACTCTAATGAACTAGTTCCCTTAACTAGTATTCATGTTTATCTCCGGACATCCCAATGTCTCCAGCCAGTGAGAATCAACTGATTAGAGAATAACCCATGCTAGTCTCAACAGAATTGATAGTGTCCGTATTTATCAATTCATCGACTAGGGACAATTTCAATACTTCACAATTGCACATGTAGAGATAATCATTAGTTGTGAATTCATCACAAATTCTCTCATGCTGTGAATTGTATTGCAGACATTCAGTAAATGAGTTTAAGATCTCAATCAAATACACAAGCATGTATACTCAAATAATGAATATTCATTTATTAAAATAAATGATTACAATCATAAGGCGATTGCCTTAGGACACTTCTCTCACAATACTAACAAACTCCCACTTGGCCTAATGCCAATCGCTACAGTATCCAATACCACAGGCTCTAACATGACCCTCAAACTTACTTTGAGGCAAGGCCTTAGTTAAAGGATCCGCTAAATTCCTTTCATTGGGAATTTTCTCAATTTGTATATCATTCCTACTTATAATCTCTCTGATCAGATGATAGCGGCGAAGCACATGTTTGGATCGCTGATGAGACCTTGGTTCCTTTGGTTGTGCAATAGCTCCATTGTTGTCGCAGTAAACCGGCACTGCTTCATCAATGGTTGGAACCACACCATGTTCTGAGACAAACTTTTTGATCCAGACTGCTTCCTTTGCTAATTCCAAAGCCGTAATATATTCCGCTTCCGTGGTAGAATCCGCTACGGTGTCTTGTTTGGAACTTTTCCAACTTATTGCGCCTCTATTCAAGATAAATACGTATCCGGACTGAGATTTGGAGTCATCCTTATCTGTCTGGAAACTGGCATCTGTATACCCACGTATTACCATATCACCTTCTCCATATATTAGGAACACATCCTTAGTTCTTCTTAAGTACTTAAGGATTGTCTTGACAGCCGCTCAATGATCCATTCCTGGATCAGACTGGTATCTTCTTGTGACGCTCAGAGCATACGATACATCGGACCTAGTACATAACATAGCATACATGATAGATCCTATCGCGGATGCATAAGGAATCTTATTCATGCAAATCCTCTCGTCTTCTGTGCGCGGACACATAGACTTTGAAAGGTTGATCCCATGCCTGATGGGAAGGTAACCTTTCTTAGATTCTGACATGCTAAACCTTTTTAGCACTCGGTCTATATATGTAGACTGCGAAAGACCAAGCAACCGTTTTGATCTATCTCTATAGATTCTAATCCCAAGGATATAGGTTGCTTCTCCTAGGTCTTTCATGGAGAAAGTTTTGGACAACCAAATTTTAACCGACTGTAAGACTGATATATCGTTTCCTATAAGTAATATGTCATCGACATATAATACTAGGAATACGACTGCACTCCCACTAACCTTCTTGTACACACAAGGTTCATCAGGATTTTGTGAGAAATCAAACTCTTTGATTGTCTCATCAAAATGGATGTTCCAACTCCTGGATGCTTGCTTCAGTCCATATATGGATCGTCGAAGCTTGCATATTTTGGTTTTATCAACCTATGTGAAACCTTCAGGTTGTATCATGTATACATCCTCAAGCAGGTTTCCATTAAGGAAAGCTGTTTTCACATCCATTTGCCATATCTCATAATCATAATGAGCTGCTATGGCCAGGAGCATCCGAATGGATTTAAGCATAGCTACCGGCGAATAGGTTTCGTCATAATCAATCCCTTGTTTCTGACGATATCCTTTTGCCACTAATCTAGCCTTAAAGGTAACAACATTACCTTCCATGTTGGTTTTCTTCTTGAAAACCCACTTGCACCCTATGGGCTTAATCCCTTCAGGTGGGTTAACCAAGTCCCATACTTGATTTTCGTACATGGAATCCATTTCCGACTTCATGGCTTCAAGTCATTTGTCTCTTTCTGAACTTTTCAGAATATCATCATAACTGATAGGTTTGTCATCGCTAATGAGTAACACGTCGTTCAATTCACTTACGAGAAATCCGTATCTCTCTGGAATATTGCGTGTCCTATCAGATCTACGAATAAGTGGTGTTGTTTTAGGTTCAACTGATAGCTCATCATTATGAGTTATTGGTTGTGGGTCTAGACTAGGTGTCTCTGTAATGTCTATTGGAGTTTCTTGAACTTCTTCAAGTTCAATACTACTCCCACTGTCTTCTTGTAAAAGAAATTCTTTTTCCAGAAATACAGCATGCCTTGAAATAAACACCTTTTGTTCCAAGGGATGATCGAATTGGTAACCCTTTGTTTCCTTAGGGTATCCAATAAATAGACATTTATCAGACTTAGCATCCAATTTTTCTGATACAGTCCACTTCACATAAGCAGGACAATCCCATATCTTAAGGTGAGTTAAGTGAGGTTTCTTACTATTCCACGTCTCATATGGAGTAGTAGAGACTACCTTGGTCGGGACTCTGTTTAGTAAGTAAACAGCTGTCTTAAGCGCATAGCCCTAAAATGATTTTGGAAGAGTTGCATGATTCATCATAGATCTAACCATGTCCATCAAGGTTCGGTTACGCCTCTCAGATACACCATTATGCTGTGGTATATACGGCGGAGTCCATTGAGACAATATCTCATTGTCCCTAAGATAATCTTGAAACTCTTGACTTAAGTATTCACCACCCCGATCGGATCGAAGTATCTTAATACTTTTGTCAAGCTGTTTCTCTACTTCATTTCTGAACTCTTTGGATTTCTCAAAAGCTTCAGATTTGTGTTTCATCAAGAACACATACCCGAATCGTGAGTGATCATCGATAAAGGTAATGAAGTAGCTATAGCCTCCTTGTGCAAGAGTTGACATTGGTCCACATACATCAGTATGTATTAGACCAAGCAATTCTCCCACTGGTTTATCTTTTCCAGAAAAGGGTAATTTGGTCATCTTGCCTTTTAAGCATGATTCGCATGTATCAAATGAACCGGGTTCAAATGATTCCAGAATTCCACATCGGTGTAATTTGGTCATGCGTTTCTTACTTACATGGCCAAGACGACAATGCCACGTATAGGAGTCTATTTGATTATCTATTCGAGCACGTTTGTTGCTAACTTCGATATTGAAAACGTCACCGGATAAATCTAACGTGTAGATACCATTGCATAAAGTTCCAGTCCCATAAAGAAGACCATTTAAAGTTATGTAACAACAATTGTTACTAAAAGTTAAATGGTAACCCTTTTCATTCAAGCATGAAATAGATACAATGTTCTTTATTAACGAAGGAACAAAATAACAATTATCCAATTCTAAGACAAGTCCAGTAGGGAGCTTTAGCAAATATGTTCCGATGGCAATAGCAGCAATCTTTGCTCCATTTCCAACTCGCAAATTCGCTTCTCCCTTGACGAGTCTTCTTCTATTCCTTAGCCCCTGTATGTCATTACATATATGTGAGCTACACCCAGTATCAAGTACCCAGGTGTACGAGGAAATAGAGTGGCATTCAATAACGAAGATGCCTGAAGAGGATGGGGCATTGGATGCCTTCTTCTTCAAGGACTCAAGATAAACCTTGCAGTTTCTTCGCCAGTGTCCCTCCTTGCCACAGTGATGGCAAGTGCCTTTTGGTGTCTTTTCAGTCTTTTTGGTCTTAGTTAACTTATTGGTGTCCAAAATGGAACACAAATTCAGAGAAGACATGATCAAGTGATTATCCTAGAAATACAAATTAAGCTTATGTGAGAAGAATGATAAAGAATGCATCAACATACATTGATTAAATCCTATTTATTTTTCAAATTGAATAACCCTTTTTATCAATTCGGGAGATCGTAGGAACATCTCCAAATAGGTTGATATCCAACCATAGATAAGAACAACCATGGTTGTGACTATCAAGTTATTCTTAGCTATGAAGGTAGGTAATTATACCGATTACATATTACATATATGTAACTATCACATTATGCTATCAATTAATTGAATGTTTGCATAAATCATTGGGTTCTTAACTCATTAACAAGTATGCAACAATATATATAGCACCCAACTGCACCTCTCTTTACATCGACCTTGGCTGTGGCACAACAAATCGATGCTCCAAGCTTAAGGCTGACCAATTAATCAAGAAATAGTTTTAATATGGTTGGAGCTCATTCAACCGTTTAGTCAGGCTTGGATGTGTCCAACAACCAAAACTAAGGATTGACCTCTGACTCCAACTATATTAATCATAAACTAATTCCATGGTTTGAACATGTTGAGGTTCAAGCCGGGCATGGATGTGTCCATCAACCCAAACGAGAAACAAAACTCCGGTTCTAACCATATTAATGGAAGGTGTTAGCCTTAATATTTTGTAAGGGGTTTTGGGTCTCATCCTTTTCTTTCTAAGCACATTCATGACATATAATTATGTCATGTACTAACGATTTCCTTAATAAAGTATGTATGTGACTTAATTTATCAAGTCTCATTAATTGAATTAGGAACTGGATTTCCTAATTCTAATTTCATACTTTATTTAAGGAATTGTTTTGGGAAACAATTTCCTAAATTGTCATAATCAATTTCGGAAATAATATGTTTAAGACTTTGATTTCTCTAAATCAAATCTTATTAAATTAAGAGACAGTTTCCCTTAATTCAACCACATATTATTTTCATGAAAATCTTATTTAAGGAAATAAACTCTATAGGAAACAATTTTCCTAATTAATTTTGGAGACAATAATATGTAAGAAATCAAATAAGGAAATTATCGTTTGAGAATCACCTCAAAATTTCAAAGATTTGATCACATATTTTATTTATGGACTAATTAATTACAACAAATTATTTTCTTTGGGTGGCTCCCCGAGGCTCAGATACCCAAAGAAAAGAAATTTGTCGTAAATCTAATTTGGCCCGCTCCCCGAGGCGTAGCCAAATTAAACTTGACAATTCTTATTCAAAATAGGAAATTAAATTACAACAACTAACTTTAATTTGGGTGGCTCCCCGAGGCACTCCCCAAAGTAAAGAATTTTGTTAATAATTTAAATAACCAATTCGAATTTAATTGTCAATTAATGTTCCATAAATTTGTCTAGACTTTCTTGAAAGAAAGTGCCCAAAATTGCGAGCTTTCCATAAATGGAAAGTTTCCAAAAAAAGGCTTTCAGAATATTTGTAAGTTTCTGGTACAAAGAAAACTTACATATTTTCAAAATTGGAAAATTTCTAAAATAGAAAATTTCCAAAATTGGAAAGTTTCCAAAAATGGGAAGTTTTCACAATTATCATAAAATTTTAGAAACTGGGATATTTCAAAAGTTTGCGAAATTTCATGAGGATTTCCAAACTTTGAAATTCCTAAATCTAAAATTTATCATAATTGGAAAGTTTCCATAATTAGAAATTTTTCCAAAATTGAGATCATGACAAAGTTTTTCGCAAAACAATTATATGATTATGTCGAACACTAACCGACTCTGATACCACTGTTAGGACCGGGTGCATGTTGACATGGATGCGGGTTCGTAATTTTAAAATTAATTACGTGCAGCGGAAGATTTAGCATAAATAATTTCCCAAATTATTTAACCACACATCTAAGCATGCAACCTTATATTGTGTAGACATGATCATACATTTAAAATTTTGCAGAAAGTAAACTAATTTACTTATTACCTCGCGTAACTCGAAGGAAGGGACGAGATCCAACCGTAAGCGTCCCTTAGAAGCTCCGCCTCTATTCGCGCCCACGTCGAGTTTTCTTCGGGATGACTTCGCAAAGCCACGAGTTTCGTGCCGACAAGAACTACTAGATTCTCCAAAGGCACGACAAGAATACCAAGAGAGAGATGGGAAGACTAACCACCAAACGAAGAACGGAATTAAGATTCTGGGGAGGAAGGAGTTGCGCCCGCTTCTTCTTCTTCTCACGGCAGCTGCTTGGTGGATGAAGCTCACGGCAACAAAGGGGTCCTCTAGGGCCGGCGGCACTAGAGGAGGGAGAGGGAGAGAAGGAGAGAGAGAGGGCTTATTCCTAGATCTCTTAGATAGATTTCCAAGCCTTGCCTTGGTTCCTTTATATAGTAGCCTCTCAATCACCAAGTCTCCTTTTTATGGAATAAATTTTTATAAGAAATTTATCAAATAAATTTTTTTATGATTTATTCCATCATGCTAAGTTTTTATCATAATTTAATTTATGATAAAAACAACCAAGTCTCCCTTTTTTTTTCTTATGGAAAGAAATTTCTTTATATAAATTTCTTTATCATGGTAAATAAATCCATTATTGATTTTATAAAATAAAATAAACCAATCCATGGTTCATTTTAATTTCCATGAAAAATAAATTTCTTTATATAAATTTCTTTATCATGGTAAATCAATCCGTTATTGATTTTATAAAATAAAATAAACCAATCCATGGTTCATTTTAATTTCCATGAAAAATAAATTTCTTTATATAAATTTCTTTATATAAATTTCTTTATCATGGTAAATCAATTCATTATTGATTTTATAAAATAAAATAAACCAATCCATGGTTCATTTTAATTTCCATGAAAAATAAACCAAACCTTGGTTTATTATAAAAAATTTATATCATCCATAATTTTATAAAACAAACCACACTTGGTTTATTTTATAAATTGAACCAAACAATTTGGTTCTCCCCTTTTGATATGGCCAACCAAACAAAGAGGGTGGGGACCCTCTTTGGCCGGCCAAACCCAAGCCAAGACCATATGAATTAAACTCATTTAATTCGTCCAATAAGTCTTCAAAAGACATAACCATTTTATGCTTCCGATGCGTCTCTGAAAAATTCAGATTCGACTTATCTCTCTTGATCGGAAAATCCAATTTTCAACTCGTTTTAAATCCCTCGGATTACTCGTAGTGCGTGTGACTAAATAGGCTTTCGATTTATGTTGGCCGTCTATAATTAACCAATTATAGAACGATCATGAGTGGCACCTAGTAGTACATCATGACCCCCAATTAATCGAAAGATCAACGGTTGACCTCAGAAATAATTCTGAAACCCTTTAGCAGCTATAATGAGTCGTGCCCCATTCGCTTCACCATCTTATACCCACTTGGTTCAGGACACGGTCTATGTGTGTCAGTCCCCACTAGGCTGACTACTGTTACTAATATGAGAGAAGTGTCCTAAGGCAATCGCCTTATGATTGTAAACATTTATTCTAATAAATGATAATTCACTATTTGAGTATACATGTTTGTGTATTTGATTGAGATCTTAAACTCATCTACTGAATGTCCGCAATACAATTCACAGCATAAGAGAATTTGTGATGGGATCACAACTAGTGATTATCTCTAAATGTGCAATTGTGAAGTATTGAAATTATCCCTAGTCGATGAATTGATAAAAATGGACACTATCAATTCTGTTGAGACTAGCATGGATTATTCTCTAATCAGCTGATTCTCACTGGCTGGTGACATTGGGATGTCCGGAGATAAACATGGATGCTAGTTAAGGGAACTAGTCCATTGGAGTGACTAGCTGTAAGACTTCATATGGGAATCTACATGTAGATATGTCAATGAAGTTCATACTGCAGCTTAAGTGCGATGTTCCTTTGACTTACGGTGTTCAAGTCATCTTGGTCATGGAGACTTATACTTTAACATCTTAAGCAAGCATCTCCAAGGAGGTGTGGACCCAGGATGATTGGGTATAAGCCGAAGTGCCCGAAGATGTTTGAACAGCCTACAAAGGATTCACCACTCCTTGCGAGGAGATGTATACCCAAGCCTATCGTCGGATTGTTACTCAAAACCTCTGGCCAGAGTATATCATGTTTAGAGTGCGAGTCTCTTAAATACATGAGAGTAATTAGAAATCCAAAGGACGAGAAAGACACTACTTGGGCTAGGTGTGACGTAGTCAGTCTAGTGGGGACTGACACAAACAGACCATGTCCTGAACCAAGTGGGTATAAGGTGGTGAAGGGAATGGGGCACGATTCATTAGAGCTGTTGAAGGGTTTCAGAATTACTTCTGAGGTCAAACCGTTGATCTTTCGATTAATTGGGGGTCATGATGTACTACTAGGTGCCACTCATGATCGTTCTATAATTAGTTGATTATAGACGGCCAACATAAATCGAAAGCCTATTTAGTCACACGGACTACAAGTAATCCGAGGGATTTAAAACGAGTTGAAAATTGGATTTTCCGATCAAGAGAAATAAGTCGAATCTGAGTTAATCAGAGGCGCAATGGAAACTTAAAATGGCTAAGTCTTTTGAAGGCTTAATGGGCGAATTAAATGAGTTTAATTCGCAATGGAATCGGCTTGGTTTGGCCGGCCAAAGAGGGTGTCCACCCTCTTGGTTTGGCCGGCCATTAAAAGGGGAATAAACCAATTTAATTGGTTTAATTAATAAAATAAATCTAGCGCGATTTGTTTTATAAATTATGGATAAATAAATTTGTATAAAGAAATTTATAGAAATTTATTTCTTTTTGGGAAATTAAAATAATCCGTGGAGTGGTTTATTTTAATTTTATAAAATCAATTATGAATTGATTTTTCCATTAAAAGAAAAATTTATAAATTTCTTATAAAATTTATTCCATAATTAAAGAAGAGAATAATTTGTTTTATTATAAAGTTAGTTATAATAAAACTAGGCATAACGGAATTATTTATAAGAAAATTTATAAGATAAATTTCTTATGAAAATTAATTCCGTTAATTCCGTTAAAGAGGAGACTTAGCAAGGGAGAGGTTACTATATAAAGGAACCAAAGGCTAGCCTTCAATTCCAATCAATTGAGTTGATTAAGAGTTAATCCTCTCCCTCTCTCTCTCTTATTCTCTTCCTCCCTTTTCCCCTTCTCAACCCTAGGGCCGGCGCCCCTTGAGGCAACTAGGGCCGGCGCCCCTTCATCCACCAAGGGCCGGCGCACTTCTTCCCTTAGGGTTGGTTGCCGTGAGCTATCAAGGAGAAGGAGAAGCCAAGACAAGAAGAAGAAGACGCGGATCACAACTCCTCTCTTCCCGGAATTTAGATTCCGTTTCTTGTTGGTGAGTTTCCATTCTTTTCTCTTGTTCTTCTAGTTGTGCCTTTAGAGAATCTAGTAGTTCTCGTCGGCACAAAACTCGTGACTTTGCGAAGTCATCCCGAAGAGAACTCGGCGTGGACGCGAATAGAGGCGAAGCTTCCAAGGGACGCTACGGTTGGATCTCGTCCCTTACTTCGAGTTACGCGAGGTACTTAGTAAATTAGTTTACTTTTCCGCAAAGTTTTAATTTATGATTATGTCCACACACCATAAGGTTGCATGCTAGATACGTGGTTAAAATAATTTAGGAAATTATTTTATGCTAATTCTTCCGCTGCACGTAAAAATTTAAAATTTTACGAACCCGTATCCTTGTCGACATGCACCCGGTCCCAACAGTGGTATCAGAGCCGGTTAGTGTTTGACATAATCATATAATTGTTTTGCGGAACACTTTGTCATGATCTCAATTTTGGAAAAATTTTCAATTATGGAAACTTTCCAATTATGATAAATTTTAGATTTAGGAATTTCATAGTTTGGAAATCCTCATGAAATTTCGCAAACTTTTGAAATTTTCTAGTTTCTGAAATTTTATAATAATTGTGAAAACTTCCCATCTTTGGAAACTTTTCAATTTTGGAATTTTTTCTAATTTTAGAAATTTTCTAATTTTGGAAATATGTAAGTTTTCTTTGTACCAGAAACTTACAACCATTCTGAAAATCTATTATGAAACCTCGCAATTTTGGGCACTTTCTTTTGAGAAAGTCTAGACAAATTTATGGATAATTAGTTGACAATTTCAAATTCGAATTGGCTTTAAATTATTAACAAAATTCTTTATTTTGGATTGAGCCTCGGGGAGCCGTCCAATTTAAAGTTAGTTGTTGTAATTTAATTTCCCAATTTTGAATGAAATTGTCATGTTTGATTTGGTTGCGTTTCCGAAACGGACCAAATTGGATTTACGACAAATTACTTTTCTTTGGGTATCTGAGCCTCGGGGAGCCACCCTTAGAAAACGATTTGTTGTAATTAATTAAATCCATGAATAAAACATGATTTAAGAGGTGATGCTCTTACATGTTGTTGTCTCCAAAATTAATTAGGAAAATGGTTTCCTATAGAGTTTTCTTAATTGAGATTTTCATGAAAATAATATGTCGTTGAATTAAGGGAATTGCCTCTTAATTTAATAAGATTTGATTTAGAGAAATCAAAGTCTTAAACATATTATTTCCGAAATTGATTATGACAATTTAGGAAATTGTTTCCCAAAATAATTTCTTTAATAAAATATGAAATTAGAATGAGGAAATCCGGTTCCTAATTCAATTCATGAGACTTGATAAATTAAGTCACATACATACTTTATTAAGGAAATCGTTAGTCATGACATAATCATATGTCATGAATGTGCTTAGAAAAGATGAGACCCAAAACCCCTTACAAAATATTAAGGCTAACACCTTCCATTAATATGGTTAGAACCGGAGTTTTGTTTCTCGTTTGGGTTGATGGACACATCCATGCCCGACTTGAACCTCAACATGTTCAAACCATGGAATTAGTTTATGAATAATATAGTTGGAGTCAGAGGTCAATCCTTAGTTTTGGTTGTTGGACACATCCAAGCCTAACTAAACGGTTGAATGAGCTCCAACCATATTAAAACTATTTCTTGATTAATGGGTCAGCCTTAAGCTTGGAGCATCGATTTGTTGTGCCATAGCCAAGGTCGATGTAAAGAGAGGTGCAGTTGGGTGCTATGTATAATGTTACATACTTGTTAATGAGTTAACAACCCAATGATTTATGCAAACATTCAATTAGTTGATAGCATAAAGTGATAGTTACATATATGTGATATGTAATCAGTGTAATTACCTACCTTCATAGCTAAGAAAAACTTGATGGCCACAGTCATGGTTGTTCTTATCTATGGTTGGATATCAACCTATTTGGAGATGTTCCTACAATCTCCCGAATTGATAAAAAGGGTTATTCAATTTGAAAAATAAATAGGATTTTATTTATGTATGTTGATACATTCTTTAATCATTCTTCTCACATAAACTCAATTTGTATTTCTAGGATAATCACTCGATCATGTCTTCTCTAAACTTGCGTTCCATTTTGGACACCAATAAACTGACTGGGCCGAACTTCATGGACTGGCTTCGAAACCTGAGGATAGTCCTCAAGGCGGAAAAGCTTGCTTATGTCATTGAAAATCAACTTCCCGACCATCCTCCAGAAAATGCAACTCCGGACCAATTGTTGGCCCATCAGAAACATGTGACCGATTCTGAACTTGCGAGTTGCATTATGCTAGCCTCTATGGTGTTGGGACCGGTAGACGAGCTAGAGGGGGGGTGATTAGCTCCGATTTGCTTGTCGATGATTTGTCGCGGCGGAAGACTTCAAGCAATGCTAACACAAGGATTTACTTGGTATCCACCCCGGTCGGGTGACTAATCCAAGGATCCACTCTCCTCACTCTCTCATGCACTATGAAAGATCTCCTTCTTGAGGTGGAGAAACCTCTTACAAGCTTTCACAAAGATACAACAAGAATCAAAGCAAACACAAAATGAAATCTTACAAGATTTACAATGAATAAACTCTCTTTGGTTTCCTTGCTATCTTTAAGCTTGTGGTTGCCTCTAGAATCTTGGAAATGCAGCAGCAAAGTCCTCCAAGACTTCCCTTGAGATGGCACCAAATGAAGGAGAAGAAGGGGAGAAGAGAGCTGGCTCAAAACTTGCGTGAAAACCCTTATACCCGACGCCTAGGGTTCCCCAATCGATTACCCAATCGATTACCACGTCATTTAGCCGTTCAACGGCTAGTTTTTGAACCTGAATCGATTAGCCAATCGATTAAGACTGCTCTTAATCGATTGACCAATCGATTAAGGGAAGGCTGAATCGATTACCCAATCGATTCAGCCACCTTCTGTTCTCGCAACAAACTCTCTTAATCGATTACCCAATCGATTCACTTTCTTCTTAATCAATTACCTAATTGATTAAGATCCTCCTTAATCAATTACCTAATTGATTACCATCCTTCTTAATCAATTACCCAGTTGATTAAGATCCTTCTTGTTCTCGCGAGACAACAACCCAATCGATCACCCAATCGATTGAGACCAACCTAACTTGTGTTCACGGTCAACCCCTTTGACCAACCTCAATTTCACGGTCAACCCCTTTGACCAACCTCAATTTCACGGTCAACCCCTTTAACCAACCTGGATTTCTCCATCCTAGCTCTCAACTAGGACTTAACCTGATTTCTAACCAAGTTTGCCTAACCCTCGAGTTAGGTCTAGTCTCTCAGTAGACTTCCACCTTGCCAGCGTACAATCTACCCAATTCACCTGGACTTCACCTAGTCCCACTAGGTCTTTTCCCATTGCCAGCGTGCGATCTCCCCGATCCACCTGGACTTCACCTAGTCCCACTAGGTGTGCCTAGTCCCACTAGGTCTTCTCCCATGCCAGCGTGCGATCTCCCCGATCCACCTGGACTTCACCTAGTCCCACTAGGTGTGCCTAGTCCCACTAGGTCTTTTCCCATGCCAGCGTGCGATCTCCCCGATCCACCTGGACTTCACCTAGTCCCACTAGGTCTTTTCCCATGCCAGCGTGCGATCTCCCCGATCCACCTGGACTTCACCTAGTCAAGTCTCCAGTCAACCTTGACTCACTTGACATTATACGACATTCAAACATAATTATCAAACATCGAAACATCCAAACATAAGCTTTCCAAGCTTACCAGATCTAAGCTCACCCGAGCTTAGTCAAACTAGGTCAACCCTGACCTAAACCAGATTGTACCAACAATCTCCCCCTTTTTGATGTTTGACAATATGTTTGAGAAAGACTAATCTCTATTAGCCTTTCAATCTCTCCCAAATTTCTCCCCCTTTAACACACATCAAAACTCTCCCCGAGAGTCTATATGATCAAAGGCAAATCTAATGAAAGTCCCATACCTTTCATGTGAGCCCATGCTCACCTTCGAGCATTCATCATAATGAAGATTTCTAATCTTCATTATTTTAACCTTTAAAAAAAAATTAAAATTCAAACACATGTTATTAAGGAAGACCTCCCCCTCAAAACATGCACTAAACCTCTATCATTGCACCAACAATGATTTTTGAGTTTCTAAACCTTTAGAAAATCTCAACTTGAGGTGATGAGATTTAAGAGATTCAAAACTTGAATCAAAATCTCTCCTTAACCCTTAAATGTTCACCAAACCATTTTCCTTTTTGATTTCACAATGAAATTTACCCAAATATACTTATAAAAGTATTTTAAGGGGTTAGGGATTGGTAGGTTACAAAAAAAAGGGTTAATAGACTGAAACTGTCAGTTTCAGTCTCACCAATCGATTGGTGTTGGGAACCAATCGATTACGACCTGCCTTAATCGATCAACTGATCGATTATGGCTCACTGTAATCGATCAACAGATCGACTACACGAGCTTCTGTGCTCGCAAAAAGTTCTACCAATCGATTGACCAATCGATTGGCTTATGTCCCAATCGATCACCCGATCGATTGAGAGTTTCTGATTTCTGAAAACAATTTCAGATTCGAATTTCAGAAACTCCTAAATAATTCTACAAAATTCCATAAATCCTAAAATTTTGTGTAGACATTATTTATACTATATACTATCAAGGAAAAATAATTTTCTATGAAAATAACCTTCTTTTTCAAAGATTGATACAAAATTGGAAACCATTGAAATACTTCAATGTTTTCATTGTTTTGTATCCAATTCATCAATGATGAGTACTATCAAAAGATAGTCTTCACCAAGGTTTTCCAAGATAGTTTTAAGATGTTTTTCAAAAATAATATCCAACCATGTTCCTTGGGCTAAATGCACATAACTTGTACATTAGCTTTCCCAATGATTGGAGTTCATTTAAATTCTTGTTTTGATGAACCCAAGACTCACTTTGATGCACTTTAACAACACCTTGAGTTTTGTTCATCACCCTAACATCTCACTTGTTTCTAATGTGTCTCAAAAACACATACAAGTCACCTTATAGTCTTAGTGAGATGTGAAAGTCATGTTTTCCCTAATCTAAGGGTTCATGCATTTCTATCTAGGTATTATGAACTTTGATCATCCACCTAGGATGTCAATTAATGCCAATGTCCTTGCTTTCAATAAAAATCAAATTTATGCATGATTAATGACTATGATATGCATCATATGAGAATTTTCACAAGAAATTTTAGCTAGATGATGTATGTATGACATGACATATAATATTTTTATGATAAATATGAATGATGAAACATGATGTCATGGCATGTGATAGGGCATACAAAACATGACATGATAGCATAAAAGAAAATACCTAGATTTCCTATCTAAGTATCAATAATTCATCGCTAAGCCATTGATAATCCTAAATTTTCCCTAATTTCCAAGATAATGCCAAAACCCCCAACTTGGCCTATCTTTGGATTCTAACCTAGTTGTGCCAACTTTTTATTAAGTTCAATCTTCCAAAAAGATAGTTTGGCACGTATTTACTCCTCCTAGAGTAAATAAATGAATCCTTCATTTTCAAGGGTAGTAATTCCTTGAAAATGTCCTAAAGTGCCAACTACATCAAGGTTGGGTTAACTACCCTTCCAATTTGAGTTGACACTCCTTAGAACTATCTAGGGTGTGGAGAACACACTCTTAGGAACCCAAAACCTATTGGTGCTCCTTGGGTGTTCTAGGTATTCACTAGGGATGACTTCCCTTGATACCTTCCTAGTGACTCTTCTAGGCTTTTCGGAAGCCTTAGTCACCTTTGTCTTGTCTTGGTCAACCCTAGGGATAGCTTCCCTGGTGGCCTTGACTTGACTTCTAGACCTAGATTGAGTTCCATATCTATATGGAACTCTATGATAGGATGGACCATCATCCTTAGTTTTAGGTTTGTATCCCAAACCTTTCTTGCTCCTAGAGAGTCCTTGATTTCCTAAATCTAGGTTTTGATCCTTAGATCCCTTAAATAGATTTTCTATTCTTTTGAGGGATTTTTCTAATTTATCAAGTTTTGACCTCAACACTTGATTTTCAATCATTACCTCCTCAAGGCTTGGTTTTCTAATATAGCCTTGGTAATTTTTCTTTTTGGCCTTGGATTGGGTAGGTCTATCCTTAGATGATCTAAAATCTTCCCTATCCTTGGTTGTGGTAGACCTAGCATGAAAGGCTCTATATTTTTCCTTTGGTTTCTCATACCTCCTATTTTCATGATAAATAGCATTAAAATGATAATAATTATTTCTAGCATGCATATTATCATGATTTAAATAAGTATCATTATCTAATGGTACCTTAGTGTTATTCTTGGAGGCTCCCCCTTGACTTGAGCTCCTCCTTTTAGCCTTAGTCGGTTTCTTCCCATTTGGACATTGATTTCGATAATGTCCCTTTTCTTTGCATAAGAAGCACACAATGTGCTTCTTATCCTTCTTTGTCACGGGGTCGACCTCCTTTGCCTTCTCCTTGGTCTTGGGTGTCATTTGCACCTTCTTCTTGACCAATTTTGGACACTTACTCTTGTAGTGTCCTCTTTCCCTACACTCAAAGCAAATGATGTGATCTTTATTTTTACAAATCGAAATGTTTATACCTTTGCTTGTAGGGGTGGCACATGACTCTTCACTCGATCCGGAAGTAGATACTTCTTCTTTTTCCGGAGTCAATGACCTTTGCTCCCCCTCAATCCTAGAGGTGGAGACTTCTTCTTCTTCTCCATTAACCTCGAATGATGATGTTGAAACCTTTTCTTGTTCCGGCGTCAATGTCAAATTTTGCTCCTCTTCAACCCTTGAGGTGGAGGCTTCTTGAGCTTCATCTTCGGATGTTGAGCACCTCTCAACTTCCGAGTTCTCTTCACTTGATGAATTTCCCTCTTCGAATTTGTCTTGATTTGGTATAGTGGAGGGATCTTCATGAAGCCTTGCCAATTTGCTCCAAAGCTCTTTGGTATCTTCGAATTCTCCAATATTGTCCAAGATATTGCTCGGCAAAAGATTGACCAATAGCTTGGTCACTTTGTAATTGGCCTCGCATCTCTTGATTTGCTCCTCATTCCATTTGCTTTTCTTGAGGAGCTTTCCTTTTGAGCTTGTTGGAGCTTCAAAACCCTCCATAAGAGCAAACCATTGCTCTATCTCCATCATGAAATAATTTTCAATCTTTGACTTCCAAAGATTGAAATTTGCCTTGTCGAATGGTGGAGGTGCTCTTGTGTCATAGCCAAACTCCATTTTTGAAGTTGAACCCTTTTGATGATGACTTCTTGAAATTAGGGTTTCTTCCAACTTCTTCTTCTTCCTCTAGCTCTTGCCCTCTTGGCGATGAGTCCAATGAAGAGCAACCTTGCTCTGATACCACTTGTTGGGACCGGTAGACGAGCTAGAGGGGGGGGTGATTAGCTCCGATTTGCTTGTCGATGATTTGTCGCGGCGGAAGACTTCAAGCAATGCTAACACAAGGATTTACTTGGTATCCACCCCGGTCGGGTGACTAATCCAAGGATCCACTCTCCTCACTCTCTCATGCACTATGAAAGATCTCCTTCTTGAGGTGGAGAAACCTCTTACAAGCTTTCACAAAGATACAACAAGAATCAAAGCAAACACAAAATGAAATCTTACAAGATTTACAATGAATAAACTCTCTTTGGTTTCCTTGCTATCTTTAAGCTTGTGGTTGCCTCTAGAATCTTGGAAATGCAGCAGCAAAGTCCTCCAAGACTTCCCTTGAGATGGCACCAAATGAAGGAGAAGAAGGGGAGAAGAGAGCTGGCTCAAAACTTGCGTGAAAACCCTTATACCCGACGCCTAGGGTTCCCCAATCGATTACCCAATCGATTACCACGTCATTTAGCCGTTCAACGGCTAGTTTTTGAACCTGAATCGATTAGCCAATCGATTAAGACTGCTCTTAATCGATTGACCAATCGATTAAGGGAAGGCTGAATCGATTACCCAATCGATTCAGCCACCTTCTGTTCTCGCAACAAACTCTCTTAATCGATTACCCAATCGATTCACTTTCTCCTTAATCAATTACCTAATTGATTAAGATCCTCCTTAATCAATTACCTAATTGATTACCATCCTTCTTAATCAATTACCCAATTGATTAAGATCCTTCTTGTTCTCGCGAGACAACAACCCAATCGATCACCCAATCGATTGAGACCAACCTAACTTGTGTTCACGGTCAACCCCTTTGACCAACCTCAATTTCACGGTCAACCCCTTTGACCAACCTCAATTTCACGGTCAACCCCTTTAACCAATCTGGATTTCTCCATCCTAGCTCTCAACTAGGACTTAACCTGATTTCTAACCAAGTTTGCCTAACCCTCGAGTTAGGTCTAGTCTCTCAGTAGACTTCCATCTTGCCAGCGTGCAATCTACCCGATTCACCTGGACTTCACCTAGTCCCACTAGGTCTTTTCCCATTGCCAGCGTGCGATCTCCCCGATCCACCTGGACTTCACCTAGTCCCACTAGGTGTGCCTAGTCCCACTAGGTCTTCTCCCATGCCAGCGTGCGATCTCCCCGATCCACCTGGACTTCACCTAGTCCCACTAGGTGTGCCTAGTCCCACTAGGTCTTTTCCCATGCCAGCGTGCGATCTCCCCGATCCACCTGGACTTCACCTAGTCCCACTAGGTCTTTTCCCATGCCAGCGTGCGATCTCCCCGATCCACCTGGACTTCACCTAGTCAAGTCTCCAGTCAACCTTGACTCACTTGACATTATACGACATTCAAACATAATTATCAAACATCGAAACATCCAAACATAAGCTTTCCAAGCTTACCAGATCTAAGCTCACCCGAGCTTAGTCAAACTAGGTCAACCCTGACCTAAACCAGATTGCACCAACATATGGTACCTGAGCTACAAAAGCAGCATGAGCATATGGATGCTTATACCATCATCTTCCATCTTCATGAGTTGTTTGAAGAGCAGGCAAGATCCGAAAGGTTCGAAGTCTCCAGACTCCTCTTCACCACTAAGATGCAGGAAGGCACTTCTGCCTCGCAGTTTGTGTTAAAGATGTTGGGGTACATTGAGCGACTGAGCGCACTCGATTTTGCAATGGATCATGAACTAAGTATTGACTTAATTCTGAGTTGTTTGCCCAAGAGTTATTCACAATTTGTGATGAACTATCGGATGAACAAAATGGAGACCACCATTCCTGAGTTGCTCAACCTGCTGAAGACTGTGGAGCCTTCTGTAAAGCCGGATCAAAAGGAAGTTCTGTTAGTTGGTTCCTCGAAGAAAGGTTCTAAGAGGAAGGCCAAAGAACAGAACAAGGGGAAGAAGAAAAAGGCCAAGAAGACTGAAAAGAAACCAAAAGGAACCTGTCATCATTGTGGCAAGGAGGGTCACTGGCGAAGAAACTGCAAGGTTTATCTTGAGTCCTTGAAGAAGAAGGCATCCGATGCCCCATCCTCTTCAGGTATTTTCGTTATTGAATGTCACTCTATTTCCTCAGATACCTGGGTACTTGATACTGGGTGTAGCTCACATATATGTAATGACATACAGGGGCTAAGGAATAGAAGAAGACTCGTCAAGGGAGAAGCGAATTTGCGGGTTGGAAATGGAGCAAGGATTGCTGCTGTTGCCATCGGAACATATTTGCTAAAGCTCCCAACTGGACGTGTCTTAGAATTGGATAATTGTTATTTCGTTCCTTCGTTAATAAAGAACATTGTATCTATTTCATGTTTGAATGAAAAAGGTTATCATTTAACTTTTAGTAACAATTGTTGTTACATAACTTTAAATGACGTTCTTTATGGGAATGAAACTTTGTGCAATGGCATCTACACGTTAGATTTATCCAGTGACGTTTTCAATATCGAAGTTAGCAACAAACGTGCTCGAATAGATAATCGAATAGACTCCTACACGTGGCACTGTCGTCTTGGCCATATAAGTAAGAAACGCATGACCGAATTACACCGATGTGGAATTTTGGAAACATTTGAACCCGGTTCATTTGATACATGCGAATCATGCTTAAGAGGCAAGATGACCAAATTACCCTTTTCCGGAAAAGGTAATCCAGTGGGAGAATTGCTTGGTCTAATACATACCGATGTATGTGGACCAATGTCAACTCTAGCACAAGGAGGCTATAGCTACTTCATCACCTTTATCGATGATCACTCACGATTCGGGTATGTGTTCTTGATGAAACACAAATCTGAAGCTTTTGAGAAATTCAAAGAGTTCAGAAATGAAGTAGAGAAACAACTTGGCAAAAGTATTAAAATACTTCGATCAGATCGGGGTGGTGAATACTTAAGTCAAGAGTTTCAAGATTATCTTAGGGACAATGGGATATTGTCCCAATGGACTCCGCCGTATACACCACAGCATAATGGTGTATCTGAGAGGCGTAACCGAACCTTGATGGACATGGTTAGATCCATGATGAACCATGCAACTCTTCCAAAATCCTTTTGGGGCTATGCACTTAAGACAGCTGTTTACTTGCTAAACAGAATCCCGACCAAGGTAGTCTCTACTACTCCATATGAGATATGGAATAGTAAGAAACCTCACTTAACTCACCTTAAGATATGTGGTTGTCCTGCTTATGTGAAGCGGACTATATCAGACAAATTGGATGCTAAGTCTGATAAATGTCTATTTATTGGGTACCCTAAGGAAACGAAGGGTTACCAATTCTATCATCCCTTGGAGCAAAAGGTGTTTGTTTCAAGGCATGCTGTATTTCTGGAAAAGGAATTTCTTTTACAAGAAAATAGTGGGAGTGGCATTGAACTTGATGAAGTTCAAGAAACTCCAATAGACATTACAGAGACACCTAGTCTAGGCCCACAACCGATAATTCATAATGATGAGCTATCAGTTGAACCTAAAACAACACCACCTCTTAGTAGGTCTGATAGGGCACGCAATATTCCAGAGAGATACGGATTTCTCGTAAGTGAATCGAATGACGTGTTACTCATAAGCGATGATGAACCTATCAGTTATGAAGATGTCCTGAAAAGTTCAGAAAGGGACAAATGGCTTGAGGCCATGAAGTCAGAAATGGATTCCATGTACGAAAATCAAGTATGGGACTTGGTTAACCCACCCGAAGGTATTAAGCCCATAGGGTGCAAGTGGGTTTTCAAGAAGGAAACTGACATGGAAGGTAATGTAGTTACCTTTAAAGCTAGATTAGTGGCAAAAGGATATCGTCAGAAACAAGGAATTGATTATGACGAAACCTATTCGCCAGTAGCTATGCTTAAATCCATTCGGATGCTCCTAGCCATAGCAGCTCATTATGATTATGAGATATGACAAATGGATGTGAAAATAGCTTTCCTTAATGGAAACCTGCTTGAGGATGTATACATGATACAACCTGAAGGTTTCACATCGGTTGATAAAACCAAAGTATGCAAGCTTCGACGATCCATATATGGACTGAAGCAAGCATCTAGGAGCTAGAACATCCATTTTGATGAGACAATCAAAAAGTTTGATTTCTCACAAAATCCTGACGAACCTTGTGTGTACAAGAAGGTTAGTGGGAGTGCAGTCGTATTCCTAGTATTATATGTCGATGACATATTACTCATAGGAAACGATATATCAGTCTTACAGACAGTTAAAATTTGGTTGTCCAAAACTTTCTCCATGAAAGACCTGGGAGAAGCAACCTATATCCTTGGGATTAGAATCTATAGAGATAGATCAAAACGGTTGCTTGGTCTTTCGCAGTCTACATATATAGACCGAGTGCTAAAAAGGTTTAGCATGTCGGAATCCAAGAAAGGTTACCTTCCCATCAGGCATGAGATCAACCTTTCGAAGTCTATGTGTCCGCGCACAGAAGACGAGAGGATTTGCATGAATAAGATACCTTATGCATCCGCAATAAGATCTATCATGTGTTGGATCGAGAAAGACCGATAGAGGGGGGGGTGAATATCGGAAAATGTTCGGATTTAAAGGAAAGAGCAGTTACGCAGCGGAATAAAATCAAACAACGCAAACACCAGTAGTTTACTTGGTTCGGAGCCTGGGTCGACTCCTACTCCAAGGCCCACGGTCGTTGACCGTTTACTTTGGGCAATTCTATAATGCGCAAAACGGTTACAGAGTAAGATTACAAAAATAATTGTAAATAGAGAGTTACACTCTGTTTTACCAACTCCCGGTTGTAGATCGAGTTTCGGTGTAGCGGGAGGTCGATGACGCTACGGACTTGAGTTGGGAAGTTCCTGGAGCAGAACGTAGTCGTCAGAGCGTTTGGAAGCGTTGAATGAAAGCGGTGTTGAAGCTCGGGGTCGAGGGGTGCTATTTATAGCACCTAGGGGCGCCCTAGTCGTCGAGGGCGCCCTGCCACGTGTCTCCCGATCCGTGCTTCGCTCGGTCAAGCCTTATCGCACCAGAATAGGGATGAGGTTTGACCTCTGGGGCGCCCTGGTCGCAGAGGGCGCCTTAGTTGACTTTTTCCTCGCAGAAGACTCGGCTGTGGATAGAGCTGAGGCTTCGCAGAGAGAGAGCTGGAGGCGCCTTGGCTGCTGAAGGCGCCTTCACTGACGAAGGCGCCTTCACTGCTGAGGGCGCCTTGCCCAGTAAGCAGCTGAAGCCCATTTGCTTCGTTTGGTTCTGGTTCACCTTGAGGGCGCCCTGGACACTTAGGGCGCCTTGCTCAGCTGCTGCCTCACTCCTTTGAGGCTCTCTGAGTTGCAGACACACGTCCCTTTGGTCCTGCATCAAGGGTTAGTCCAAAACACAACAAAACAATAATTTTATACAGCCTTAGCTGTCTTGGTTCTGACTTTGGTCTCCAAAATGGAGCCCTAGGTCGAACCGACGCCTAATGTTCCCTCAAGGGGAACGCGTCCTCACCTACTCCTCTCGGGAGAGTTTTACCTGGTGCCAACCGGATCCTCCAGTTGGACTTTTGCCCGGCAGTCCTTCGCCAGGTCTTGAGGTACCAAGTTGCCTTTCGCTTGGTGCCTAGCAGCCCTTCGCTAGGTCTTTACTTCTGGCAGCCCTTCGCCAGTGTCTAGCATTCCTTTGCTAGGGCTTTGTCTATTCTGGCAGTCCTTCGCCAGTGCCTAGCATTCCTTCGCTAGGACTTTGTCCAGTCTGGCAGTCCTTCGCCAGTGCCTAGCATTCCTTCGCTAGGGCTTTTCCTGTACACTCAAGAAACTTGTTAGGCACCAATGAACCCTTAACTTTTGAACCCTTTTGTCAATATCAAAACACAGGTTTGACTTGGGTGCAATCTGCACCAACAATCTCCCCCTTTTTGATATATGGCAACCTAGTTCAAAAGGTTAAGGGAAAAAATGCTGAAATTGAAATCCTAAGTTGGATTCCCTCCCCCTGGAAGTAATCTCCCCCTAGGTTTTTCAAAAGTAGGTGGTTATAGTTTAAATACTTAGAAAATTTTATTATCGAAAAAACTTTTTAAGTATTGGCTGAGTTTTTCAAGAAAAATGTTCTAGGTTTGAAGAAGTTTTCACATTTTAGCAAATTTTGAGTTTCAGGAAAACTTTTTAAACTTTAGACTTTTTCAGTTTTTGAAAACTCTTGTTTTAAAAAAAATTGAGACTTGGAAAACTTTTTCAGACTTAGAAAATTTTCAGGATTTGGTAAAAAAAATTTCAGACTTTTAAAAAAGCTTTTCAGAGAAAAAAAATTAATAGCAATTCAGAGCAAAAAGAATTTTAAGAAAATTGAGCTTTCAGAGTTAGAAATTTTGGAATTTTGGAAAAAACATTTTAAACATTTTTGTTCCCTGTTTCCCTGTTTCCTTTCCAACTCTCCCCCTTTGACATATATCAAAAAAAATGCACAAAAAGATATTTGCAATAATAAAGCATTTGCTGTACTGACTTGAGCTAGGACCTAAGTCTGGTTAAATCTTTTAGGGACCTGTCTAACTCATTTAGCTACTTACTAACTGTTATAAACAGTAGCTTTTGCTAGAGTTAGTCAAGTTAAGTGCATTGTTCAAGTTAGATTGTCTAAACTTGACACTTGACCTGATTGCTGTTCATTTAGTGCCGCAATTGCTGCCGATGCACTGACTTAAAGCATCTTGAATTGAGGCAAAGACCTAAGCATCTCAACCCTTTCTAGGTTATCAATCAAAAGTACCCTAAGGTGCTTGTGAGATGCTGGCTTCTAGATCTATAGGTGCATGCAATTCTAGGGTTAGAGCCTAGGCTAAGTCCATTTCGAAAAGAGGCCCTAGTTTTGAAGGGGGTAGTTTTTGAAATAAGACTAAAAAAATTTTAAAAGAAACTTTTTCAAGTTAAATTAAAAAACATTTTAATAGACATTTTAAGATTAATTTAAAAATCAAAAATCAAAAACCGAATGATTCTATTCTACTAAGCATAATCCTAACTGCCTTCTCAGTGAGCTGAACTCAGACTCAGGTAAGGGTTTAGTGAATATGTCAGCTAGGTTGGACTTGGAGTCTACATGCTTAAGGACTATTTCACCCCTAGCTACGTGATCTCTTACAAAGTGATGTTTTACTTCTATGTGTTTGGTTCTAGAATGTTGAATTGGGTTTTTGGTTAAGTTGATTGAGCTAATATTATCAATATTGACTTGGGTCTGATTGTAGTCTAGCTGAAAGTCTTTAAGAGTGTGCATCATCCATAAGAGTTGAGCCACACATTCTCCTAGGGCTACATATTCAGCTTCAGTTGTGGATAACGCAAAACAGTGTTGCTTTCTACTGCACCAACTTACTAAGCTGTTTCCTAAGAGTTGGCAGCTTCTGTAACGCCCGCCTTTTTTTTTTCTTCACACCTCGTGGTGTGGCAAGGGAGGCGGCGTTACGCTCAACATACTTATACTTAGACAATATCTTAATGCAGCGGATTCATTCATTTTCTTCTAACATGCTCTTATAATCAGGCAACTATACACATGGAACATTCATTCATGACATCATATCATAACTTAACCATTTCATAACTTTATTTATAATCATCATAAGCAGTACTTATTCATAAAGGTAGCATCATAAGTCTTAAGTCATCTATTAGTCATAACCGTAAACGTAATACACGAATCTTCTGCCAAGTCACCGTCACACACACACATGCTTCTGCCTCCCCTGCGGCTTCCTTTAATAGCTTCTTGGTTGATCTGCGGTACGAGGGAAGTAAAACTATAAGCACATAGGCTTAGTAAAACCCTTTCCTACTCACTAAAACCATACGTCACGTAAACATAAATATATCAAACATCCGAAATAACATAACTTCGAGCATAAACATAAGCATTGTCATACATGGCATAAATGAACATACATGAACATAGCTTAATATATATCAAGCGATGGATACATGACATAAAGCATACCTACATGAACATGAAACATGCTTATACATGGCATAACATGAGACTTACTTATACATGGCATACTTCTTAGCATTCATGTACATAATGCATACTTATACATGACATGAATCTTAGCATACTTAAACATAATGCATAATTATTCATGATATACAATATGAGCATAAATACAAGCATAAAATATACTTACCTTGGCGCGGTGCATAACATAGATGTATGAATGAATCTAATGCATTTACTACATAAGGATGCTTAGTTTTGAAATTATTCTTTTCAATGCTTAACATAACATTATTGGGTCCCCTGGCTTGTATCACATACATCTTTCTTAGCGCGCATCCCTAAGTAAATACGAGGTAGCTAGCCTCGACCTACTAGGGTAAGGACAGCATAGTCGGTAGTCCTCGAACCGGGGCGTTCTTAAGGTGCCCATCCCTGTTGCACAGCTTCGGTAGTGCCAGAACCGTGGACAGCATAGTCGGTAGTCCAGAACCGGGGCGTTCTTAAGGTACCCATCCCTTGGACCCTTGCTTCGGTCCGGTACAAGCCTTATGCATGAAAATAAACATGCATGCTTCATCATCCATACTTGTCATTCATACTTATCATACATACTTATTTCATATCATCGTTATGCCTTTATCATTCATACTTATCATTCATACTTATAATTAAGGCATAATCGTCATCTTTATTCATGCTTATCATTCTTTATTCACATGATAGGACATACATGCACAATCATGGTTCTAGTCATAATCTTATCCGGATTCATCAAATTTGCATGTTCATGATACATGATAACCATACACCTCATACATGATACATTTCATCTAACATACATCATCCTAGCATTCATCATAAAACATGGATGATAAGCTACATATAGACTTAACACATACCACTAGGGTTCATAGCATCTATCATAAAACATATATATATATATCTTTATGAATCATAAATCCATTATAATCATTTATCAATGCATCATTATATTTATCATAATCTACTTCTACATCAATTACATGTATTTCATGGCATATAACTTAAATACTCATGATTTAAACATAACTTAACCTCAAGCACATAAAGTCATGTTATATAACACATCAACTAGGATTCTAACAATATAACGATCCTTACATCATGCTCAATCATATACTAGTATCATAGTAACTTATAAACCTTCATTCTTGAAACTTTAACCCAACCAAACCCCAAGCTTGGGGTCTTGGCCGAAAGCCCTAAGGACCAAGGTCCATGGAGAAATTTACCTAAATTATGATTAACATTCCTTACCATACATATCATGTCATGGAACCCCATTTGAACCCTTGATTAGCCTTAACAATAAGTCTTTGGCCTAAAACCCAAGTTGGCCGAAACCCTAGAAGGGTGACAAGCCTATGAGAAAGTTCATATAACACCATTTTTTTTTTTACTTATAAGATATCATAGAAACATGTCATTCATGCTTGGGAAGGTTGGATTTTTATCCTAGCCCCTTGACCTTGAAGTGGCCGAAACCTTGAGGGTTTCTAGGGTGCTACCAACTTCCAAAAATCATACTTTGAGACTTAATCTATCATGAGTAATCATTTGAAAACATAAGGAAGCCTTGAACAAAGTTTCTAGCCCTAAAACTACCTTGGCCGAAACTTCCATAAGCCCTATCATGAATTTTCCTCAACATATTATACCAATAAAACTTAGATCATGACAACAAAATCTTGAAAGCTATCCTACCACAGGTGAGGGGGTTTTACCTTCCTAGATTTCGCTTACAAAATTCGAATCGAAGCTAACAAGAGAACCTTCTTGTCTCTAAACCTTCCTTAGTCCTTGTGTCCTTGTAGGGGAGGCCCTAGATCTTCAAGATAGGGTCCTTGGTGGAATTTTTCTCAAGGGGAAGAGCACTTGAAATTTTCGGCCAAGTAAGGAGGAAGAAGAAGAAAAAATGAAGAAGAAGAGGGAAGTTGTAACTTCCTCTCTATTTATATTATTTGAAAAGGGGTGAGTGAAGAGGCATGATGTCTCTTCCCTTGGTGACTCTTCATTTCCTACACCTTTACTAATATCCAATTCATTTCCTCACAGAACTCCCTTGCTAGGTGAACTGGTTAGTGCATGCTTGGTTATATATGGGGTCCAAGGTTCAATCCTTGGTGCATGCACTAATTTTCTATTTTATTACTAATTTATTTCCTATCATTTTCGAAAATTCCTAAAAATTTCCCCATAATTATGTTAATATTTTTTCATTACAATCCCTATATTTTTATATTAAATTTTATCTAAAACTACCCATAATAATGGTACTAGAATACCCCTATGAGGCCCCTTAGTATTTTAGTTTCTCAATTTAAATAAAAGAACCTTGCTTCCTAGGCTAAGGTTCGTACTAACATTTCTAGATCCCATGGAAAATTATCTAAGCCTGCTTAATATTTTAAGGAAAATATTAAGAGCATTTTCCGGGTTGTTACAATCTCCCATACCTCTTGAAAGTTCGTCCTCGAACTTAGAATAACAAAAACAAAAAAAAACTTGCTATCTAGAAATTGTAAGGTTATGTCTATCTTCTTAGCATGTATCATGGAAATATAGGAATGCGTTGCCTCAGCCTCAAATAACACAGTAGCATGCTGACTGTAAATAATTATCTGACCTGTGACAACGGTGGAAGCATTTGCCGCATCCTCCTTTGTAAGAGAAAATACCCTTGCATTTGTAGTGACAGGTGGGGCCTCCAATCCCTCCTGGTTCATCAGGATACTCTCCGGCTCCGCTTGCATATAATGTAGCTTCGCGGGGGCACCCTGGTACTGCACCAGCTGTTGGGAAGATGACGGATTCTTGGTAGGACAATAAGAGGCAATGTGCCCTTCCACCCCGCAAGTGAAACACCGGTTTGTACCCTTGCGGCATTCCCCGGGATGCATTTTCCCGCATGTAGCACATAGGGGAAACCTGAACTGCTTATTTGTCGGGCCCCCTTGGGGGTCGTCCCATTGCTGCCATTTACCACTCTGATTTCCTTTCCCATTAGCATTGGTACTCTGAGGTTTTTGACCTCTCTCATTTAATGCTTTCCTTTGCTGATGGATATTGTTCAGGTAATGCTCGGTAAGTAGAGCACTACTAAATAGTTCCTCGGTGGTCTGTGGCCTGTTAACCCCGCCGGCCACGTTCAGGGCTATTTCGGGCCACAACATCTTCAACATAAGTCGGACCCTTTCTTTCTCAGTGCGGACCAGCTCAGGGCATAGACGAGCCAGGCGATTAAACTTCTTCACGGCTTCGTTGACTGAGAGGTTGCCTTGTCGGAATTCCGTGAACTCGTCGTAGTGTTTATTGGTGACCCGCATGTTGAAGAATTCCTCGAAGAATTCTGACTCAAAATCCACCCATGTCATCTGATTCACCAGTCTCTTGGCCTTGACCCTTTCCCACCACATTCTGGCATCTCCAGAAAGGCAGAATGACGCACATTTGACCTTTTCTTGTTCAGGCCAGTCCAGCAGCTCCATTGTACTCTCTACGCTCTTGAACCACGCTTGAGCGTCCCACGGTTCACCGACCCCCGAGAAATTTTCCGGCTTCAACCTCAACCACTGGATCAGATAAGCCTCTTGTCGGGCTACAGTGGTCAAACCTGACGGAGGGGTCTGTATAACAGGAGGCGCAACGGGTATAGCATTCTGGTTCGCTGGTGGAGTAGTAGAGTTTTCTTGTTGGTTCATCAGGGTATTAATAGTTTGCTGCTGCTCAGCGACTTGACGCTGAAGTTGAGTCACTAATTGCATTAGGTCAGGCGAGGGAGCAGTCTCGTTGAGTCTGTTACTCTGTCTTCTAGCCATACTTTTCCTTCCTAAGGACAAGTATGGATCATATGAGTTATTGTTATACCTATTCCATATTAAATTCTAAATTATTTAATTACTACCTATATATATATATATATTTATATAAATAAAAGAAAGTATCGTTCATGTTCATATATCCTACCAGTACTTGCCATTATCTATCATAAAACATTATTCATACTTGCATACTCTAGAAGCATAACATATCATAAAAAAAAAT
>JAGFNQ010000946.1:647997-759660 GCA_024364735.1 Boesenbergia rotunda | reverse complement strand
TAAAAAAAATGCTTACTATCATAAAATATACCGGAAGGTACTTACTTGAAAGCAGCAGGTAAGAGGCTTGATGTGTGTGTAGTGAGATGACAATTGCTCTGATACCAACCTGTAACGCCCGCCTTTTTTTTTTTTTCTTCACACCTCGTGGTGTGGCAAGGGAGGCGGCGTTACGCTCAACATACTTATACTTAGACAATATCTTAATGCAGCGGATTCATTCATTTTCTTCTAACATGCTCTTATAATCAGGCAACTATACACATGGAACATTCATTCATGACATCATATCATAACTTAACCATTTCATAACTTTATTTATAATCATCATAAGCAGTACTTATTCATAAAGGTAGCATCATAAGTCTTAAGTCATCTATTAGTCATAACCGTAAACGTAATACACGAATCTTCTGCCAAGTCACCGTCACACACACACATGCTTCTGCCTCCCCTGCGGCTTCCTTTAATAGCTTCTTGGTTGATCTGCGGTACGAGGGAAGTAAAACTATAAGCACATAGGCTTAGTAAAACCCTTTCCTACTCACTAAAACCATACGTCACGTAAACATAAATATATCAAACATCCGAAATAACATAACTTCGAGCATAAACATAAGCATTGTCATACATGGCATAAATGAACATACATGAACATAGCTTAATATATATCAAGCGATGGATACATGACATAAAGCATACCTACATGAACATGAAACATGCTTATACATGGCATAACATGAGACTTACTTATACATGGCATACTTCTTAGCATTCATGTACATAATGCATACTTATACATGACATGAATCTTAGCATACTTAAACATAATGCATACTTATTCATGATATACAATATGAGCATAAATACAAGCATAAAATATACTTACCTTGGCGCGGTGCATAACATAGATGTATGAATGAATCTAATGCATTTACTACATAAGGATGCTTAGTTTTGAAATTATTCTTTTCAATGCTTAACATAACATTATTGGGTCCCCTGGCTTGTACCACATACATCATTCTTAGCGCGCATCCCTGAGTAAATACGAGGTAGCTAGCCTCGACCTACTAGGGTAAGGACAGCATAGTCGGTAGTCCTCGAACCGGGGCGTTCTTAAGGTGCCCATCCCTGTTGCACAGCTTCGGTAGTGCCAGAACCGTGGACAGCATAGTCGGTAGTCCAGAACCGGGGCGTTCTTAAGGTACCCATCCCTTGGACCCTTGCTTCGGTCCGGTACAAGCCTTATGCATGAAAATAAACATGCATGCTTCATCATCCATACTTGTCATTCATACTTATCATACATACTTATTTCATATCATCGTTATGCCTTTATCATTCATACTTATCATTCATACTTATAATTAAGGCATAATCATCATCTTTATTCATGCTTATCATTCTTTATTCACATGATAGGACATACATGCACAATCATGGTTCTAGTCATAATCTTATCCGGATTCATCAAATTTGCATGTTCATGATACATGATAACCATACACCTCATACATGATACATTTCATCTAACATACATCATCCTAGCATTCATCATAAAACATGGATGATAAGCTACATATAGACTTAACACATACCTCTAGGGTTCATAGCATCTATCATAAAACATATATATATATCTTTATGAATCATAAATCCATTATAATCATTTATCAATGCATCATTATATTTATCATAATCTACTTCTACATCAATTACATGTATTTCATGGCATATAACTTAAATACTCATGATTTAAACATAACTTAACCTCAAGCACATAAAGTCATGTTATATAACACATCAACTAGGATTCTAACAATATAACGATCCTTACATCATGCTCAATCATATACTAGTATCATAGTAACTTATAAACCTTCATTCTTGAAACTTTAACCCAACCAAACCCCAAGCTTGGGGTCTTGGCCGAAAGCCCTAAGGACCAAGGTCCATGGAGAAATTTACCTAAATTATGATTAACATTCCTTACCATACATATCATGTCATGGAACCCCATTTGAACCCTTGATTATCCTTAACAATAAGTCTTTGGCCTAAAACCCAAGTTGGCCGAAACCCTAGAAGGGTGACAAGCCTATGAGAAAGTTCATATAACACCATTTTTACTTATAAGATATCATAGAAACATGTCATTCATGCTTGGGAAGGTTGGATTTTTATCCTAGCCCCTTGACCTTGAAGTGGCCGAAACCTTGAGGGTTTCTAGGGTGCTACCAACTTCCAAAAATCATACTTTGAGACTTAATCTATCATGAGTAATCATTTGAAAACATAAGGAAGCCTTGAACAAAGTTTCTAGCCCTAAAACTACCTTGGCCGAAACTTCCATAAGCCCTATCATGAATTTTCCTCAACATATTATACCAATAAAACTTAGATCATGACAACAAAATCTTGAAAGCTATCCTACCACAGGTGAGGGGGTTTTACCTTCCTAGATTTCACTTACAAAATTCGAATCGAAGCTAACAAGAGAACCTTCTTGTCTCTAAACCTTCCTTAGTCCTTGTGTCCTTGTAGGGGAGGCCCTAGATCTTCAAGATAGGGTCCTTGGTGGAATTTTTCTCAAGGGGAAGAGCACTTGAAATTTTCGGCCAAGTAAGGAGGAAGAAGAAGAAAAAATGAAGAAGAAGAGGGAAGTTGTAACTTCCTCTCTATTTATATTATTTGAAAAGGGGTGAGTGAAGAGGCATGATGTCTCTTCCCTTGGTGACTCTTCATTTCCTACACCTTTACTAATATCCAATTCATTTCCTCACAGAACTCCCTTGCTAGGTGAACTGGTTAGTGCATGCTTGGTTATATATGGGGTCCAAGGTTCAATCCTTGGTGCATGCACTAATTTTCTATTTTATTACTAATTTATTTCCTATCATTTTCGAAAATTCCTAAAAATTTCCCCATAATTATGTTAATATTTTTTCATTACAATCCCTATATTTTTATATTAAATTTTATCTAAAACTACCCATAATAATGGTACTAGAATACCCCTATGAGGCCCCTTAGTATTTTAGTTTCTCAATTTAAATAAAAGAACCTTGCTTCCTAGGCTAAGGTTCGTACTAACATTTCTAGATCCCATGGAAAATTATCTAAGCCTGCTTAATATTTTAAGGAAAATATTAAGAGCATTTTCCGGGTTGTTACAATCTCCCATACCTCTTGAAAGTTCGTCCTCGAACTTAGAATAACAAAAACAAAAAAAAAACTTGCTATCTAGAAATTGTAAGGTTATGTCTATCTTCTTAGCATGTATCATGGAAATATAGGAATGCGTTGCCTCAGCCTCAAATAACACAGTAGCATGCTGACTGTAAATAATTATCTGACCTGTGACAACGGTGGAAGCATTTGCCGCATCCTCCTTTGTAAGAGAAAATACCCTTGCATTTGTAGTGACAGGTGGGGCCTCCAATCCCTCCTGGTTCATCAGGATACTCTCCGGCTCCGCTTGCATATAATGTAGTTTCGCGGGGGCACCCTGGTACTGCACCAGCTGTTGGGAAGATGACGGATTCTTGGTAGGACAATAAGAGGCAATGTGCCCTTCCACCCCGCAAGTGAAACACCGGTTTGTACCCTTGCGGCATTCCCCGGGATGCATTTTCCCGCATGTAGCACATAGGGGAAACCTGAACTGCTTATTTGTCGGGCCCCCTTGGGGGTCGTCCCATTGCTGCCGTTTACCACTCTGATTTCCTTTCCCATTAGCATTGGTACTCTGAGGTTTTTGACCTCTCTCATTTAATGCTTTCCTTTGCTGATGGATATTGTTCAGGTAATGCTCGGTAAGTAGAGCACTACTAAATAGTTCCTCGGTGGTCTGTGGCCTGTTAACCCCGCCGGCCACGTTCAGGGCTATTTCGGGCCGCAACATCTTCAACATAAGTCGGACCCTTTCTTTCTCAGTGCGGACCAGCTCAGGGCATAGACGAGCCAGGCGATTAAACTTCTTCACGGCTTCGTTGACTGAGAGGTTGCCTTGTCGGAATTCCGTGAACTCGTCGTAGTGTTTATTGGTGACCCGCATGTTGAAGAATTCCTCGAAGAATTCTGACTCAAAATCCACCCATGTCATCTGATTCACCAGTCTCTTGGCCTTGACCCTTTCCCACCACATTCTGGCATCTCTAGAAAGGCAGAATGACGCACATTTGACCTTTTCTTGTTCAGGCCAGTCCAGCAGCTCCATTGTACTCTCTACGCTCTTGAACCACGCTTGAGCGTCCCACGGTTCACCGACCCCCGAGAAATTTTCCGGCTTCAACCTCAACCACTGGATCAGATAAGCCTCTTGTCGGGCTACAGTGGTCAAACCTGACGGAGGGGTCTGTATAACAGGAGGCGCAACGGGTATAGCATTCTGGTTCGCTGGTGGAGTAGTAGAGTTTTCTTGTTGGTTCATCAGGGTATTAATAGTTTGCTGCTGCTCAGCGACTTGACGCTGAAGTTGAGTCACTAATTGCATTAGGTCAGGCGAGGGAGCAGTCTCGTTGAGTCTGTTACTCTGTCTTCTAGCCATACTTTTCCTTCCTAAGGACAAGTATGGATCATATGAGTTATTGTTATACCTATTCCATATTAAATTCTAAATTATTTAATTACTACCTATATATATATATATATTTATATAAATAAAAGAAAGTATCGTTCATGTTCATATATCCTACCAGTACTTGCCATTATCTATCATAAAACATTATTCATACTTGCATACTCTAGAAGCATAACATATCATAAAAAAAATGCTTACTATCATAAAATATACCGGAAGGTACTTACTTGAAAGCAGCAGGTAAGAGGCTTGATGTGTGTGTAGTGAGATGGCAATTGCTCTGATACCAACCTGTAACGCCCGCCTTTTTTTTTTTTTTCTTCACACCTCGTGGTGTGGCAAGGGAGGCGGCGTTACGCTCAACATACTTATACTTAGACAATATCTTAATGCAGCGGATTCATTCATTTTCTTCTAACATGCTCTTATAATCAGGCAACTATACACATGGAACATTCATTCATGACATCATATCATAACTTAACCATTTCATAACTTTATTTATAATCATCATAAGCAGTACTTATTCATAAAGGTAGCATCATAAGTCTTAAGTCATCTATTAGTCATAACCGTAAACGTAATACACGAATCTTCTGCCAAGTCACCGTCACACACACACATGCTTCTGCCTCCCCTGCGGCTTCCTTTAATAGCTTCTTGGTTGATCTGCGGTACGAGGGAAGTAAAACTATAAGCACATAGGCTTAGTAAAACCCTTTCCTACTCACTAAAACCATACGTCACGTAAACATAAATATATCAAACATCCGAAATAACATAACTTCGAGCATAAACATAAGCATTGTCATACATGGCATAAATGAACATACATGAACATAGCTTAATATATATCAAGCGATGGATACATGACATAAAGCATACCTACATGAACATGAAACATGCTTATACATGGCATAACATGAGACTTACTTATACATGGCATACTTCTTAGCATTCATGTACATAATGCATACTTATACATGACATGAATCTTAGCATACTTAAACATAATGCATACTTATTCATGATATACAATATGAGCATAAATACAAGCATAAAATATACTTACCTTGGCGCGGTGCATAACATAGATGTATGAATGAATCTAATGCATTTACTACATAAGGATGCTTAGTTTTGAAATTATTCTTTTCAATGCTTAACATAACATTATTGGGTCCCCTGGCTTGTACCACATACATCTTTCTTAGCGCGCATCCCTGAGTAAATACGAGGTAGCTAGCCTCGACCTACTAGGGTAAGGACAGCATAGTCGGTAGTCCTCGAACCGGGGCGTTCTTAAGGTGCCCATCCCTGTTGCACAGCTTCGGTAGTGCCAGAACCGTGGACAGCATAGTCGGTAGTCCAGAACCGGGACGTTCTTAAGGTACCCATCCCTTGGACCCTTGCTTCGGTCCGGTACAAGCCTTATGCATGAAAATAAACATGCATGCTTCATCATCCATACTTGTCATTCATACTTATCATACATACTTATTTCATATCATCGTTATGCCTTTATCATTCATACTTATCATTCATACTTATAATTAAGGCATAATCGTCATCTTTATTCATGCTTATCATTCTTTATTCACATGATAGGACATACATGCACAATCATGGTTCTAGTCATAATCTTATCCGGATTCATCAAATTTGCATGTTCATGATACATGATAACCATACACCTCATACATGATACATTTCATCTAACATACATCATCCTAGCATTCATCATAAAACATGGATGATAAGCTACATATAGACTTAACACATACCACTAGGGTTCATAGCATCTATCATAAAACATATATATATATCTTTATGAATCATAAATCCATTATAATCATTTATCAATGCATCATTATATTTATCATAATCTACTTCTACATCAATTACATGTATTTCATGGCATATAACTTAAATACTCATGATTTAAACATAACTTAACCTCAAGCACATAAAGTCATGTTATATAACACATCAACTAGGATTCTAACAATATAACGATCCTTACATCATGCTCAATCATATACTAGTATCATAGTAACTTATAAACCTTCATTCTTGAAACTTTAACCCAACCAAACCCCAAGCTTGGGGTCTTGGCCGAAAGCCCTAAGGACCAAGGTCCATGGAGAAATTTACCTAAATTATGATTAACATTCCTTACCATACATATCATGTCATGGAACCCCATTTGAACCCTTGATTAGCCTTAACAATAAGTCTTTGGCCTAAAACCCAAGTTGGCCGAAACCCTAGAAGGGTGACAAGCCTATGAGAAAGTTCATATAACACCATTTTTTTTTTTACTTATAAGATATCATAGAAACATGTCATTCATGCTTGGGAAGGTTGGATTTTTATCCTAGCCCCTTGACCTTGAAGTGGCCGAAACCTTGAGGGTTTCTAGGGTGCTACCAACTTCCAAAAATCATACTTTGAGACTTAATCTATCATGAGTAATCATTTGAAAACATAAGGAAGCCTTGAACAAAGTTTCTAGCCCTAAAACTACCTTGGCCAAAACTTCCATAAGCCCTATCATGAATTTTCCTCAACATATTATACCAATAAAACTTAGATCATGATAACAAAATCTTGAAAGCTATCCTACCACAGGTGAGGGGGTTTTACCTTCCTAGATTTCGCTTACAAAATTCGAATCGAAGCTAACAAGAGAACCTTCTTGTCTCTAAACCTTCCTTAGTCCTTGTGTCCTTGTAGGGGAGGCCCTAGATCTTCAAGATAGGGTCCTTGGTGGAATTTTTCTCAAGGGGAAGAGCACTTGAAATTTTCGGCCAAGTAAGGAGGAAGAAGAAGAAAAAATGAAGAAGAAGAGGGAAGTTGTAACTTCCTCTCTATTTATATTATTTGAAAAGGGGTGAGTGAAGAGGCATGTGTCTCTTCCCTTGGTGACTCTTCATTTCCTACACCTTTACTAATATCCAATTCATTTCCTCACAGAACTCCCTTGCTAGGTGAACTGGTTAGTGCATGCTTGGTTATATAAGGGGTCCAAGGTTCAATCCTTGGTGCATGCACTAATTTTCTATTTTATTACTAATTTATTTCCTATCATTTTCGAAAATTCCTAAAAATTTCCCCATAATTATGTTAATATTTTTTCATTACAATCCCTATATTTTTATATTAAATTTTATCTAAAACTACCCATAATAATGGTACTAGAATACCCCTATGAGGCCCCTTAGTATTTTAGTTTCTCAATTTAAATAAAAGAACCTTGCTTCCTAGGCTAAGGTTCGTACTAACATTTCTAGATCCCATGGAAAATTATCTAAGCCTGCTTAATATTTTAAGGAAAATATTAAGAGCATTTTCCGGGTTGTTACAGCTTCCACTTGTACTTTTTCTATCTAATTTACAACCAGCATAGTCAGAATCAGAGTATCCTGATAACTTAAAGGATGAGGTTCTAGGGTACCAAATCCCTACATTTAGGGTGCCCTTAATATATCTTAAAACTCTTTTTAGGGCTGCTAAGTGAGTTTCCTTAGCACATGTTTGGTACCTAGCACACATTCCTACTGAGAAAAGTATATCAGGTCTGCTGGCTGTAAGGTACAGTAGACTTCCTATCATACTTCTGTATAATTTTAAGTCTACTGGTTTACCATCAGGGTCACTATCTATTTTTATATTTGTGGCCATTGGAGTACTTATGCTTTTAGAGTTATCCATTTTAAATTTCTTAATTAGTTCTTTAGCATATTTAGTTTGATGTACATAATTTCCATCCTTGGTTTGTTTGATTTGTAACCCTAAGAAGAAATTGAGTTCCCCAACTAAACTCATTTCAAACTCATTTTCCATTATTGTTACAAATTCTTTTAGAAATTTAGAATTAGTTGATCCAAATATTATATCGTCTACGTAAATTTGGGCAATAAATATATCCTTTTCTAAAATTTTAACAAACAAGGTTGGGTCAATTTGACCTTGTTTGAATTCTTTAGAAATCAAGTAGTTGGATAGTCTTTCATACCAGGCCCTAGGTGCTTGTTTTAGTCCATAAAAGGCTTTGCTAAGTTTATAGACATAATCTGGTTTTTCTATATCCTCAAATCCGGGGGGTTGTCCTACATAGACTTCTTCTTTAATGAGCCCATTCAAGAAGGCTGACTTTACATCCATTTGGTATAATTTGAATCCTTTATGGGATGCAAAGGCTAGTAACATCCTAATAGACTCAAGTCTAGCTACAGGGGCATAGGTTTCATCATAATCCAACCCTTCTACTTGACTGAATCCCTTAGCTACTAAGCGGGCTTTATTTCGGGTTATTTCACCTTGGTCGTTCAACTTATTCCTAAATACCCACTTAGTGTCAATTACGGATTTGCCCTTAGGTTTAGGTACTAACTCCCAGACTTGGTTTCTCTCAAATTGGGCTAGCTCTTCTTGCATGGCTAAGATCCAGTCAGGATCAGGTAGGGCTTCCTCAATAGTCTTAGGTTCAATCTTTGAAATCATGGCTATTTGACTAAGATTTCTATAGGAAGCTCTAGTTCTGACTCCTAAGGTTGGATCACCTACAATTTGGTCAGTTGGGTGACTGAGTCTGGGTTTCTTGGTTTTTCTAGTACTTGGCTCAGCTTCAGGTCCAGCTGGTCCAATAGGTTCAATTCTGGGTTCATTAGTTGGTTCAACTGATTCAGAAGTTGGTTCAATTGTTAAGTCATTAAAGGGTTCAGTTAGGGTTTCAGAGTTATCTTCTTGATCAGTATTTGATGAAGCTAAGTCAGAATTATCAGATTTTGGATTAGTTTCTTCATCAAATATTAAGTTGGTTGTTTCTTCAATTTTCTTAGTTATTTTGTTGTAGACTCTATAAGCTCTACTTGTTGTAGAGTACCCTAAAAAGATACCTGGGTTTGACTTGGATTGGAAATTTCCAAGATAGTCTTTGGTATTAAGAATATGGACTTTGCATCCAAAGACTCTAAGATAGTGTAAGTTTGGAAGCCTATGGTAGTAAAGTTCATAGGGTGTTTTATTTAACCTTTTATTAAGCAGAATCCTATTTTGGATATAGCAAGCTGTGCTAATTGCTTCTGCCCAATAGTGGTTAGGTAGGTCAAATTCATTGAGCATAGCCCTAGCAGCTTCCTGTAGGGTTCTATTTTTCCTTTCTACTATGCCATTTTGTTGGGGGTTCTGGGACACGAAAATTCGTGTTTATATCCATTTATTTTACAGAATTCTTCGAATCTCTGATTCTCGAATTCTCCCCCGTGGTCAGACCTAAGTCTTTTAATTTTGGTATCATTTTGATTTTCAATCAATTTGCAAAAGTTGTTAAATAGGTTCAGGGTTTCATCTTTGGTCTTTAGAAACCTGACCCAGGTGAACCTAGAGTAGTCATCAATTATCACTAAGCAGTATCGGTTTCCACTTAGTGACTTGGCTCCATGTGAATCAAATAGGTCAAGGTGTAGGAGCTCAAGTGTGGTTTGGGTTTGATCAGATTGGATCAATTTGTGACTAGACTTGGTTTGTTTGCCTTGATTACAAGATTCACATATTAGGTTTTCATTTTTGATTTTGGGGATACCTTTGATTAAGCCAAGTTGGGTAATTTTTGAAATAGTTCTTAGATTGGTATGACCTAATCTTCTATGCCAGAGTTTTGATTGTTCTAACTGTGTTAACATGCATTTGGGTATAAGAGGAAGATTTATAGTGTATACATTGTTTTTCCTAGTGCCCTTAAGCATGATTTCTGAGTCTTGTGCATTTCTAATCAGGCAATTAGAATTGTTGAAAGTAACTAAATAACCAGAGTCACATAACTGACTTATGCTAAGTAAGTTAAAATTGAAGTTTTCCACCAATAGTACTTTCTTAATAATGAAATTGGATTTAAGTTCAATATTACCTGACCCAATTACCTTGAGTGTAGCATTGTTACCGAATGCCACTGAGCCCAGGTTTTTGAACTTGAGTTTGGTGAACTTCAATTTGTCCCCAGTCATATGTCTGGAGCACCCGCTATCTAACATCCATTGGTCCAAATCTTTATGTTCCTACACATAAAGAATTTTTGATGATTTGGATCCAATTTAAGTTAGGGATAGCTTAAATTGAGTTTCACTTCCTTGTCTGTCTCATCCCAGTCTAGGGTTTTCAATCACGTTAACCTTAAGGTTTTTGTGAGACAGGTTTGAAGGTAAAAATTAGTTTTGAAAATGAATTTTAATTTATTTTGAAAATGTTATTTTAGTTTTGAAAACAGATTTGAAACCAAATAGGTTTAGAAATTTTGAAAAATAGTTTAAAGAAATAAGTTTTGAAAACAGATTAGAATCTATAATTATTTGAAATTTGAGTTAGATTCGAATTTGACAAAAGTTAATTTGAATTTGAATTTCAGAAATTGGCTTCCAGGTCTTGGCGAGGCACTAGGCCTTCTTTGGCCGAAGCCTTATGGGATCATCCACCCTTTCCTTGACAAAGCCTTTTAATGAAATTTCACTTTCAAATTAAATTAGGTCATTTTCTGGTCTAACTAGCTTGGATCTTGGATCGGTAGCTTCGGCTAGTTCCGCCAAATTGGCTTCCCTAACGTACTATCATCTCACCTCCACCCAATACTATGTTTTCAAGTTTCAAGTAATTTCGTCCTTAAATCTAAGTATTACTTAAATCTAAGCATGGCAATTTGCAAGAAATTAAATAAACAAGCAATCAAAAGAAATTATCTAATTATAAAAATTGTTTTGATTTTGGCTCCCCCTGGACTAAAGCCTCTGTATGGGTTAGGCAAGATGTGAATCTTGTCCTTGGGAATCCAAAATTGATTTGAACCAGTTGGTTTAGTCAGGCACAGTTTTGGCACCCATGCCTGAACCTTAGGTCTTGACTGGTTCAGTACAGCAAAGTAAGATCTTTGCCGAGATTTGGTTCTATAAACAAGTCCGGATCAGTTTAGAACAGACTTCTGTTTTCCAAGAATCATATCAAGATTCTTGGAACCAGAAGTGAATCGTTCTAAAGCTGTTCTTAAGTCCTTAACTTGAGTTTTCAGGGAGGAGTTCTCTGATTCAAGTTTTTCAACTTGATCAGGGGTTCCTTCCTGAATTTTCTCAGTTAAGGATTTAGACTCAGCTCCCTCTTTCAAGAGTTTTACTTCCTGTCGGAGGGACTCGATTCGGAGTTTGGCTTTCGCCAAATCTCGGGATAGATATGAGATAAGAGAATTTAATTGCAATTTTGAAAAGCCCGTTACCTTTATTTCGCCGTCGTCGGAGAATGTCAGCTTGCCGTCGTCCCGGTCCGAGTCTGAGTCAGTCTCGATTTGATCTGAAGCGGTCAGGGCTAGAAGATTGGACTGAGGTGCTTCTTCTTCTTCTTCTGAGGAAGACTCGTCCCAGGTTGCTTGGAGTGCCTTCTTCTTTCTGTTCTTTTTGGACTCCTTTAGACTTGGACATTCAGTCTTGTAGTGGCCCTTCTTCTTGCATTCGTAGCAGGTTACGTTGGGCTTGTATTTGTCAGTTGCTGGTTCAGCTGGTTCATCCTTTCTTCGGCTTGTTCTCCGTGTGTTGGCTTGGTTCTTCAACTTTTTGTAGTAGTTTCGAGCTAGCCGGACCAGTTCAGATTGATCTTCTTCTTGATCTTCTATTTCTGAATCTGAGGTAGATTCGGGTTCAACTTGAGTTTTCTTCTTAGTTGTCCTTCCTGTTTTCCCTGCAAAGAAAGCTATACTTTTCTCGGCCAAATTGCAGTTAGTCTGTTCATGAAGTTCAAGTTCAGAAAATAACTCATCTAACTTAATTTTTGAAAGATCCCTAGAGACCTTGTATGCATCTACCATAGATGCCCACAAGGTGGTCCTAGGAAACGCGTTTAGGGCATACCTTATAAGATCACGGTTTTGAACCTGGTGACCTATTGCGTGAAGACCGTTCATCAATTCCTGGATTCTAGCATGGAGCTGGGCTGCTGTCTCGTTGTCTGCCATCTTGATGGTGAAGAGCTTGTTCAGTAGCAGATCCCATTTGCTGATCCTTGTATCTGAAGTTCCTTCGTGGAGCTCGATCAGTTTACCCCATAGCTCCTTGGCACTGTTGAAAGGGCCTACACGGTTCAGCTCCTCTTTCGTTAGTCCGCATTGGAGGGTCTGAGTTGCTTTGGCGTCAGCTTCGATTTTGCGTTTGAGGGCAGTGTCCCACTCTGAGTAGTTCTGTGGTACGCCTTCAGCATTTGTGGGAATCATCAGTCCAGACTGGATGATTATCCACATATCCACCTGAGTTTTCAGGTGGACCTCCATTCGACTTTTCCAGTAAGGAAAGTCTTCTCCACTGAAAAGTGGAGGTCTGGCGGTGCTAAAGCCTTCTTGGATGGCCATTTGTTCTGAAATTGTGAACAACAAAAAAAAACAAGAATATTCCAAGACTTGGTCTTGGATTAGTAGTGCGGGAAGTAAAGAAATAAAAACAATTTCAAGGGGTGTTGCACCAACCTTGAAAGAAAAATTCGAACGAAAATTTTAAAAAAAATGAGAGAGAAAAATGAATGAAATCCGAAAAATTCTCAAACTGGTGGTTGCACCAAGTTTGAATTCCCGGCTCTGATACCACTTGTTGGATCGAGAAAGACCGATAGAGGGGGGGTGAATATCGGAAAATGTTCGGATTTAAAGGAAAGAGCAGTTACGCAGCGGAATAAAATCAAACAACGCAAACACCAGTAGTTTACTTGGTTCGGAGCCTGGGTCGACTCCTACTCCAAGGCCCACGGTCGTTGACCGTTTACTTTGGGCAATTCTATAATGCGCAAAACGGTTACAGAGTAAGATTACAAAAATGACTGTAAATAGAGAGTTACACTCTGTTTTACCAACTCCCGGTTGTAGATCGAGTTTCGGTGCAGCGGGAGGTCGATGACGCTACGGACTTGAGTTGGGAAGTTCCTGGAGCAGAGCGTAGTCGTCAGAGCGTTTGGAAGCGTTGAATGAAAGCGGTGTTGAAGCTCGGGGTCGAGGGGTGCTATTTATAGCACCTAGGGGCGCCCTGCCACGTGTCTCCCGATCCGTGCTTCGCTCAGTCAAGCCTTATCGCACCAGAATAGGGATGAGGTTTGACCTCTGGGGCGCCCTGGTCGCAGAGGGTGCCTTGGTTGACTTTTTCCGCGCAGAAGACTCGGCTGTGGATAGAGCTGAGGCTTCGCAGAGAGAGAGCTGGAGGCGCCTTGGCTGCTGAAGGCGCCTTCACTGACGAAGGCGCCTTCACTGCTGAGGGCGCCTTGCCCAGTAAGCAGCTGAAGCCCATTTGCTTCGTTTGGTTCTGGTTCACCTTGAGGGCGCCCTGGACACTTAGGGCGCCTTACTCAGCTGTTGCCTCACTCCTTTGAAGCTCTCTGAGTTGCAGACACACGTCCCTTTGGTCCTGCATCAAGGGTTAGTCCAAAACACAACAAAACAATAATTTTATACAGCCTTAGCTGTCTTGGTTCTGACTTTGGTCTCCAAAATGGAGCCCTAGGTCGAACCGACGCCTAATGTTCCCTCAAGGGGAACGCGTCCTCACCTACTCCTCTCGGGAGAGTTTTACCTGGTGCCAACCGGATCCTCCAGTTGGACTTTTGCCCGGCAGTCCTTCGCCAGGTCTTGAGGTACCAAGCTGCCTTTCGCTTGGTGCCTAGCAGCCCTTCGCTAGGTCTTTACTTCTGGCAGCCCTTCGCCAGTGCCTAGCATTCCTTTGCTAGGGCTTTGTCCATTCTAGCAGTCCTTCGCCAGTGCCTAGCATTCCTTCGCTAGGACTTTGTCCAGTCTGGCAGTCCTTCGCCAGTGCCTAGCATTCCTTCGCTAGGGCTTTTCCTGTACACTCAAGAAACTTGTTAGGCACCAATGAACCCTTAACTTTTGAACCCTTTTGTCAATATCAAAACACAGGTTTGACTTGGGTGCAATCTGCACCAACATCATGTATGCTATGTTATGTACTAGGCCCGATGTATCATATGCTCTAAGTGTCACGAGCAGATACCAATCTGATCCAGGGATGGATCATTGGGCGGCTGTCAAGACAATCCTTAAGTACTTAAGAAGAACTAAGGATGTGTTCCTAATATATGGAGAAGGAGATATGGTAATACGTGGGTATACAGATGCCAGTTTCCAGACAGATAAGCATGACTCCAAATCGCAGTCTGGATACGTATTTACTTTGAATGGAGGCGCAGTAAGTTGGAAAAGTTCCAAACAAGACACCGTAGCGGATTCTACCACGGAAGCAGAATATATCGTAGCTTCGGAAGCAGCAAAGGAAGCAGTTTGGATCAAGAAGTTTGTCTCAGAACTTGGTGTGGTTCCAACCATTGATGAAGCAGTGTCGGTTTACTGCGACAACAATGGAGCTATTGCACAAGCGAAGGAACCAAGGTCTCATCAGCGATCCAAACACCTGCTTCGACGCTATCATCTGATCAGAGAGATTATAAGTAGGAATGACATACAAATTGAGAGAGTTCCCACTGAAAGGAATATAGCGGATCCTTTAACTAAGGCCTTGCCTCAAAGCAAGTTTGAGGGTCATGTTAGAGCCTGTGGTATTGGATACCGTAGTGATTGGCATTAGGCCAAGTGGGAGTTTGTTAGTAATATGAGAGAAGTGTCCTAAGGTAATCGCCTTATGATTGTAAACATTTATTCTAATAAATGATAATTCACTATTTGAGTATACATGTTTGTGTATTTGATTGAGATCTTAAACTCATCTACTGAATGTCCGCAATACAATTCACAGCATAAGAGAATTTGTGATGGGATCACAACTAGTGATTATCTCTAAATGTGCAATTGTGAAGTATTGAAATTATCCCTAGTCGATGAATTGATAAAAACGGACACTATCAATTCTGTTGAGACTAGCATGGGTTATTCTCTAATCAGCTGATTCTCACTGGCTGGTGACATTGGGATGTCCGGAGATAAACATGGATGCTAGTTAAGGGAACTAGTCCATTGGAGTGACTAGTTGTAAGACTTCATATGGGAATCTACATGTAGATATGTCAATGAAGTTCTTACTGCAGCTTAAGTGCGATGTTCCTTTGACTTGCGGTGTTCAAGTCATCTTGGTCATGGAGACTTATACTTTAACATCTTAAGCAAGCATCTCCAAGGAGGTATGGACCCAGGATGATTGGGTATAAGCCGAAGTGCCTGAAGATGTTTGAACAGCCTACAAAGGATTCACCACTCCTTGCAAGGAGATGTATACCCAGGCCTATCGTCGGATTGTTACTCAAAACCTCTGGCCAGAGTATATCATGTTTAGAGTGCGAGTCTCTTAAATACATGAGAGTAATTAGAAATCCAAAGGACGAGAAAGATACTACTTGGGCTAGGTGTGACGTAGTCAGTCTAGTGGGGACTGACACAAACAGACCATGTCCTGAACCAAGTGGGTATAAGGTGGTGAAGGGAATGAGGTACGATTCATTAGAGCTGCTGAAGGGTTTCAGAATTACTTCTGAGGTCAAACCATTGATCTTTCGATTAATTGGGGGTCATGATGTACTACTAGGTGCCACTCATGATCGTTCTATAATTAGTTGATTATAGACGACCAACATAAATCGAAAGCCTATTTAGTCACACGCACTACGAGTAATCCGAGGGATTTAAAACGAGTTGAAAATTGGATTTTCCGATCAAGAGAAATAAGTCGAATCTGAGTTAATCAGAGGCGCAACGGAAACTTAAAATGGCTAAGTCTTTTGAAGGCTTAATGGGCGAATTAAATGAGTTTAATTCGCAATGGAATCGGCTTGGTTTGGCCGGCCAAAGAGGGTGTCCACCCTCTTGGTTTGGCCGGCCATTAAAAGGGGAATAAACCAATTTAATTGGTTTAATTAATAAAATAAATCTAGCGCGATTTGTTTTATAAATTATGGATAAATAAATTTGTATAAAGAAATTTATATAAATAAATTTATAGAAATTTATTTCTTTTTGGGAAATTAAAATAATCCGTGGAGTGGTTTATTTTAATTTTATAAAATCAATTATGAATTGATTTTTCCATTAAAAGAAAAATTTATAAATTTCTTATAAAATTTATTCCATAATTAAAGAAGAGAATAATTTGTTTTATTATAAAGTTAGTTATAATAAAACTAGGCATAACGGAATTATTCATAAGAAAATTTATAAGATAAATTTCTTAGAAAATTAATTCCGTTAATTCCGTTAAAGAGGAGACTTAGCAAGGGAGAGGTTACTATATAAAGGAACCAAAGGCTAGCCTTCAATTCCAATCAATTAAGTTGATTAAGAGTTAATCCTCTCCCTCTCTCTCTCTTATTCTCTTCTTCCCTTTTCCCCTTCTCAACCCTAGGGCCGGCGCCCCTTGAGGCAACTAGGGCCGGCACCCCTTCATCCACCTAGGGCCGGCGCACTTCTTCCCTTAGGGTTGGTTGTCGTGAGCTATCAAGGAGAAGGAGAAGCCAAGACAAGAAGAAGAAGACGCGGATCACAACTCCTCTCTTCCCGGAATTTAGATTCCGTTTCTTGTTGGTGAGTTTCCATTCTTTTTTCTTGTTCTTCTAGTTGTGCCTTTAGAGAATCTAGTAGTTCTCGTCGGCACAAAACTCGTGACTTTGCGAAGTCATCCCGAAGAGAACTCGGCGTGGACGCGAATAGAGGCGAAGCTTCCAAGAGACGCTACGGTTGGATCTCGTCCCTTACTTCGAGTTACGCGAGGTACTTAGTAAATTAGTTTACTTTTCCGCAAAGTTTTAATTTATGATTATGTCCACACACCATAAGGTTGCATGCTAGATACGTGGTTAAAATAATTTAGGAAATTATTTTATGCTAATTCTTCCGCTGCACGTAAAAATTTAAAATTTTACGAACCCGTATCCTTGTCGACATGCACCCGGTCCCAACAGTGGTATCAGAGCCGGTTAGTGTTCGACATAATCATATAATTGTTTTGGGGAACACTTTGTCATGCTCTCAATTTTGGAAAATTTTTCAATTATGGAAACTTTTCAATTATGATAAATTTTAGATTTAGGAATTTCAAAGTTTGGAAATCCTCATGAAATTTCGCAAACTTTTGAAATTTTCTAGTTTCTGAAATTTTATAATAATTGTGAAAACTTCCCATCTTTGGAAACTTTTCAATTTTGGAAATTTTTCTAATTTTAGAAATTTTCTAATTTTGGAAATATGTAAGTTTTCTTTGTACCAGAAACTTACAACCATTCTGAAAATCTATTATGAAACCTCGCAATTTTGGGCACTTTCTTTTGAGAAAGTCTAGACAAATTTATGGATAATTAGTTGACAATTTCAAATTCGAATTGGCTTTAAATTATTAACAAAATTCTTTATTTTGGATTGAGCCTCGGGGAGCCGTCCAATTTAAAGTTAGTTGTTGTAATTTAATTTCCCAATTTTGAATGAAATTGTCATGTTTGATTTGGTTGCGTTTCCGAAACGGACCAAATTGGATTTACGACAAATTACTTTTCTTTGGGTATCTGAGCCTCGGGGAGCCACCCTTAGAAAACGATTTGTTGTAATTAATTAAATCCATGAATAAAATATGATTTAAGAGGTGATGCTCTTACATGTTGTTGTCTCCAAAATTAATTAAGAAAATGGTTTCCTATAGAGTTTTCTTAATTGAGATTTTCATGAAAATAATATGTCGTTGAATTAAGGGAATTACCTCTTAATTTAATAAGATTTGATTTAGAGAAATCAAAGTCTTAAACATATTATTTCCGAAATTGATTATGACAATTTAGGAAATTGTTTCCCAAAACAATTTCTTTAATAAAGTATGAAATTAGAATGAGGAAATCCGGTTCCTAATTCAATTCATGAGACTTGATAAATTAAGTCACATACATACTTTATTAAGGAAATCGTTAGTCATGACATAATCATATGTCATGAATGTGCTTAGAAAAGATGAGACCCAAAACCCCTTACAAAATATTAAGGCTAACACCTTCCATTAATATGGTTAGAACCGGAGTTTTGTTTCTCGTTTGGGTTGATGGACACATCCATGCCCGACTTGAACCTCAACATGTTCAAACCATGGAATTAGTTTATGAATAATATAGTTGGAGTCAGAGGTCAATCCTTAATTTTGGTTGTTGGACACATCCAAGCCTGACTAAACGGTTGAATGAGCTCCAACCATATTAAAACTATTTCTTGATTAATGGGTCAGCCTTAAGCTTGGAGCATCGATTTGTTGTGCCACAGCCAAGGTCGATGTAAAGAGAGGTGCAGTTGGGTGCTATGTATAATGTTACATACTTGTTAATGAGTTAACAACCCAATGATTTATGTAAACATTCAATTAGTTGATAGCATAAAGTGATAGTTACATATATGTGATATGTAATCGGTGTAATTCCTAACATAAGGAAGACCCAACCTATCGGTCTTACAAATGCCATTTAAAGTCTTGTCAATGTTTTGCTTAAGTAGCACTTTTTCTCCTTGCAAATTAAAGGCTAAATTGGTCAGGTAATCCGCAGCCGCATTTGCTTCTCTATATACATGTGAATAGGAAACTTGATATTTCTTGACCAGCATTCTAATTTTAAGAATGATCTTTCTAAACTCCCAACATACTGAAGAAGAAAGAATTAACTTCAGGGCCACCAAGGAATCCGATTCAAGCCAAATCGGGAGAAAATTATTAGCTATACATAATTCCAGTCCCATTAGGATTGCATGAAGTTCTGCTTTCACATTTGAAGATACTCCTAAAGTACCATGTTTTGCCATTAAAAATTGCCCTGCATGATCTCGAATTATGGCCCCAAAAGAAGATTCCCTAGGGTTCCCTTTCGAGCAACCATCCGTGTTTAGTTTGTAGCTTCCTAACCTTGGTCGATACCAGCGCACCATAATGATGAAGATTCTAGCTTTTGTCTTAATTTCCAACCCCCATGCTTTAGCAACTGAAGTAAACCTTTCCAATGCTTATTTTTGATGGTACCTGCAGCCTCCCCCAACAAACAATATTGAATAATGTTTCTTTTGATTTTTAGAGCCTCCTGCTTTGATCCCTTATGCTTAGCCTCATTCCTAGCTAACCATAAGAACCATACAATAAGAAATGACATCACTTCTTTAATATGACCTCCTTGCAACCATTCAGACCCAATCCTCCACTCTTCCAAACTAGAAAAACGATTAACTCTAAACAATTTAGCAAAATAGGACCAAACTTCTTTGGCAATTGGACCTACAAAAAACAAATGATTCCAAGTCTCTAAGAATAACAACATTGGCATTTCGAGACTAAAGTAATACCTCGATATTGCAAAATGGTGTCTATAGGAAGTTTCCGCTTTAGAAAACGCCAAGCAAAAATAGAGATACTTGGTCTAAGTAAACTGTTCCAAATTGCATGATTTATGGAATCCACTGAGTGAACTTGTCGAATGAAATTCCAAGCCAATTTTAAAGAGAAACAACCATTTAACGAAGGCGTCTAAATAATTTGATCTGATACCAAATGTTGACTAGGAATTTCGACTATCATTGCAGCTCTGCTATCCGGAAGTAGTCTACTAATTTCATCCATTCTCCAATTCGGGCCATCTAAGAGCTTTTCAACCATTAAACCATTGTTCCCAATCGGTATACATATTTTGAAAAGAGGACCTTCATCAAGCCAAGTATCAAACCAGAAATTTATCTTGCCATTACCCAGAATCCAGCAAATATTTTGTTCTGCCAAACTACGAACTTTAATGAGCCTACGCCAGCAAGGAGATGCATTTTTCTTTAAATCAACAATAACCGGATGTGAAGAACCACAATAAAACCTGGAAAGATATTTAGCCCGGAGGGTATTTTGTTCTCTAAATCTAAACCAAAGTTTAATCGCCATTGCAAGACTGATATCTGCTAGATTCCTCACTCCTAGACCTCCTTCTAGTTTCTGCTTACTGATATCCACCCACGCCACCCAATGAACCTTTCTATTATTGTCCATGGAACCCCAAAAAAACTTAGCAAAAATCATCTCCAAGCTATGAAGAATAGACAGTGGGGGAAGGATCACTTGCAACAAATATAAGGGCATAGAGAATAGAACACTTTGGATTAAAATTAGGCGCCCTCCATATGACAAACGTGGCAAGTTCCATCCCATTAGCTTTTTCCTTATCTTTTCTAGCAAAGGTTGAAAATAAGCTGATTTTCGGTGCCCAGTAAATAAAGGAATCCCCAAATATTTCATAGGCCATGAACCTTCCAGGAAACCTATCTCAGCAAGAATTAAACCTTTACGGTTATCCGATATTTTGTTGGATAGATAAATCAGACTTTTCCTATCATTTACAGCTTGCCTCGATTGCTTCTCATACATAATCAAGAAGTTCTTTAAACTTTTTATACAGTCAATAGATCCATTCAAGAAAATCATAACATCATCCGCATATGTCAGGTGTGAAACCTTCATATTACATCCTGTGATAAACCCCAGCTTAGGGTTATTATAGAAAAGCTTTTCTAGTCCCCTGGATAAGAATTCAGAAGCAATGATGAACAAAAAAGGGGAAATGGGGCCCCCTTGCCTTAGCCCTCTCTTTGACTGAAAGAAGTCTGCATCTGACCATTAATGCGAATAGAAAACCAAACTACAGTAATGCATCTTTCAATCATATCTATAAAGTTTTTAGAAAAACCTAATGCTTCCATAATTTTGAATAATAAGCTCCACTGAACTCTATCAAAAGCTTTAGCCATATCTAGCTTCATAATTACATTGCCCCCTCTTACATGGTAATTTAACTTGTGTGTCAATTCTTGAGCTAATAGTATGTTATCTGATATCAATCTGCCCTCTACAAAGCCACTTTGTGTTGGAGATATTATCTTGTTCAAGATTTTCCTCAATCTATTTGCCAACAATTTTGAAACAATTTTATAAGACACATTACACAAACTGATAGGTCTGAAGTCCTGCCAATTTTAAGCATTATCTGTCTTCGGAATTAAAATGATAGTCGTTGCAGCCATACCCTTTGGTAATATTCCTCCTTTAAAAAAATCCAAAACTGCCTGATAGACATCTTCTTGAATGATCTCCCAACAAGATATATAAAACGCTGTAGAAAAGCCATTCGGGCCAGCCACACTTTCTTGATTCATCTCCCACACTGCCTGCTTTACTTCTTCTTTAGAAGGTATAGATGCTAAAGTCATATTATCTGCTGTGTTAATCAATTCTGGTATACAATCAAGATCAGCCAATAAACCATTAAAGGACTCACCTGTCAATAATTGCTCAAAAAATTTAACTCCCGAAGCTCTAATCAGCTCTGGTTTCTCCAAACATTCACCATCATCCCATATCCGAAATATTCTATTAGTTATCCTTTTTGATTTCACCATATTCTGAAAAAATTTGGTGTTTCTATCACCTTCCCCCATCCATTTCACTGCCGCCCTTTGCTTCCAGAAATCCTCCTCCATCTGTAAAGTTTTAAATAGATGCGCTTGCAGCTTGTTTTTGTTAACTCTATTTTCCTCAGAAGGAACACTATCAAAAAGTTTTTCAGCCTCCTTAAACTGCTCTTCTGCTCTTTGAATGTTATCGTGTATATTCCCAAATATCTCCTTATTCCACCATTTCAGATGACTTTTCAACCTCTTCAATTTAATTTGCAAATTAAGCAGCCCATAACCAATACTCGGCAAGTTCCAATTTAGTCTAACAGTTTGTAAAAAACCATGATGTCTTACCCATATTTTTTGCAATCTAAATGAGGCCACTGCTTTTTCGACAATTGGAAAAGAGATGAATAATGGACAATGATCCAAGGTCGCTCTGCTTAAATGTTCAACCCTGACTGAGATCCCATGACTCTGCCAAGAATTAGAAATCAGAATTCTGTCCAACCTCTTCCAAATTCTGTTATTTGTCTAGGTAAAACGATCTCCTATATAGCCTGCATCAATCAACCCTGTTATCATCATAAAATTATTAAAATCTTCCATAGCTCCTACCCCTATTAAGATACCAGTTGAGTGTTCCAACTCATTAGCAATAACATTAAAATCTCCACCTACCAACTAAAGCTCCTCATTAAGTGGCCTAATAAGTTCCAGCTGCTCCCATAAATCATATCTGTCAACTCTAGAGCATTTAGCATATACTATTGTAACCAATATATCCAACGGAAACATGGCAGATTTTAAATTCAAATGGAGGAATTGATCTTGATCCCTTAAAACTGTACAAGCAATATTCACATCATGGGTACACCATATTTTACCTGAACAATTAGAAAAGATTGAGGAGATGCCTAATCTTCTTAAAATAGAAGAACCATCAAGTGTTATCATTGGCTCCAAGATTCCCAAAAAGTTTAAATGTAAATGATTCTTTAGATATATCAATCTCCTAAGTGAGGGGAGATTCCCTATCCCCCTAATATTCCACACAAGACCTGCCATTATAATAAAGATGAAATAGAAACCCTTTGAGCTTGAGACTTACTTCTGGTAACCCTTTGAGGTATATCAGGAGGATCTTTTAATCTTGCTTTTCTTGGAAGAATTTTTAAGGAAGAAGGAAGAGATAAGGATTGCAACTGCCCCATTTCCTCTTGATCTGTTACCGCATCTTCTACAAAGGATTTAATTGTCTCAACCCGGCAATGTCATTTAGGTTGGCTTATAAGAAATCTCCATCAGTCGCAACAAGATCTGAAACCTGATCAGTATTGTAACGCCCGCCCTTATATCTACTCTCGGGGCGGGGTTACGTATAACTCATTCATATAGTAATATTTTTTTTTCTATCTTCTAGCATAACATTAAAACAATAAAGCAAGGGCTAAGGACTAAGCATGCTTGTTTAACTATCAAAGTCATTCTACAACATGATAAGTTCACCAGTAATGTAACTCGTAACATAATCAAATATAAAAGACCTCCAAGGTAAACACTATCATGCCATGTCAATCCTAATCCCTAGCACTTATTGTCAAGGGAACATAAACATAAACATAAATATGTAGATATAGAAGTCTTTCTTTCCCGAGCCACCACCCCACACATCTTCAGCCTTCCTGCCTCTTCCTTTAGTTCATGTGTTCCTTACCTTTATCTGCAGCATAAGACAACACATAACTAGTAAGCATAAAAGCTTAGTAAGGATCCGGTCCTACTCGCAAAATCCATACGAAAGCATACAGCGTGTGTACATAACAAGACATAAGCATGAGTTCATCATAGCATACTAAACATCAAGTTTCTAAGCATGCAGCATATAGAATTTTAAGCATACCTATCACATGCAATAAATGTTTTTCAAAGCAGTTCCATAATGGTATTACTTAGAAATACATCCATATCATATTGGGCCCTGTTGTGTACCAACTATCGCGCGGAACTATTGCGCATTCCCTAATGAATTGGGGTAGCGAGCCACCAATTAATTAGAGCAGGACCCTTCCGTCCTACCGGAGCCATGACCTTACGTTAACATGCACCCCGGATTTGTTTAACGACCCCCTTACGAGTCGGGTACACAACTTTCAAAGTAAAATACTTATCATGCTTTTACATATATGCTAAGGAGTACTTCCACATTCATTCTCAAGGGACACACCACTCTTCAAGGGTGCTCATGATCCCTTAGGGAAACACCACACAACATAAGGGGTGTTCTTGATCCCATACTTAATGAAGTATCCTTTCAAGCATCTTATTATACACATCACATGCATTTCATAAAGGTGCCCCCCAGGGGCTATAAGGCATGCTCATACATAGATCATAATTCAACCCCTTTAAACATATCTTATATATGACAAGGTTGATCACATAAATCATATTCATATCATAGGAAGTGGTAGCATGCTTCATGGGTAAATCAAATGGTTCCTAACCCTAAAACTAGGGTTTTGGCCGAAACTCAAGGGTAGGGGTAGATTAGGTTTTTGACATCAAAACATCCCCTACCAACATCCCACATATATCTATATATCATGTATCATACTATAGCATGCACCATGGGAGAAAATCAAGCAACCTTAACCCTAATCTAGGGTTGGCCGAATGTCATGGCTAGGGAAGTCCAAGTTCTTCCAATCAAGCATTCCATTTGTTCATCACATGCATTCACATATCATCTCACTAACATAATCATATCACATGGGATAATTTAACCTTTATAAACCTAATATTTCATGCTTGGCCGAATATCACATGCTAGGGACATTTAGTTTCCAAATCAATATTCCATTTAAACACCACTTGTACATACATATCATCATAGCAATCCTAAGCATATCTCATAGGGTACATCCCATACAATCATCACATATCATATATAGCATGCATCATGGGAATAAAATCAAGCAACCCTAACCCTAAACTATTGTTGGCCGAAACTTGTAGGATGGCTAGGCTAGGTTTTTGACTTCAAATATCCACACAAGCATTTACACAAACACCTTGCCTATACTATTTAGCATGGATGTATCATAGGGAAAATCATACAACCTTAAACCCTAATCCACCTAGGGTTGGCCGAAACATTGTAGGGTAGGGTAGGCTAGGTTTTTGACTTCAAATATTCACACAAACATTTACACAAGCACTTTACCTACACTACTAATCATGGGTACATCATAGGATAGCAAGCAACCCAAAAGCCCTAGCCTATTCCCTCTTGGCCGAAACTTGTAGGGTGGACAACCCTACTTTTTCTTATCACAACATGATGGGAAGCAACATACATCCATACCCTAAGTTCCTAGGGGTCTCCTCATGCAACAAGAAGTAACCAAGGCCTAGGAATGGATGTTGGCCGAAAGTTTACAAAGGGAGGGCTCCCATTTTCGAAAACAAGAACACAAAGAAACATTCAATAACAATTACACTGCAGGCGAGGGGATACTTACATCCTTTCGCTTGAATTTCTACTTCTTTAAGTCCCTTAAGGTACCCTTGGTTGAAGGAGAAGTGAAGAAGAAGAAGAGGAAGTTACTCCCACCCCTTCCCTCTCTTATTTATACTTTTCTCATGAAAAGACATGTCTCTTCACTATTACACGCTTAACAAGCATGTTTCTTATTCTCTCAACAAGAAACAATGCTTGGTGTAGTGGTTAAGACATGGAGAGTGCAACTAGGAGGTTCAAGGTTCGATCCTTGCTTCCTCCTTCCTACACTTTCTTTTTACTACCTTTTTGCACTAATCCATATCAAAGCCTATTAAGTCAAATTCATCATGATATTTCCTAATAATTTTTCCTGAATTCATAACATTATTTACATAATATTTTTATAATAATTTTCCATACATTTCATAATAATTTTCAATGAATCCAAAATATTATTCACATAATATTTCATAATGAATTCACAATATTATTCACATAATATTTCATAATGAATTCACAATATTATTCATGGTGAAAAATTGGGGTGTTACAAGTATGCATATCAGTTGTTACTTGATTAACCTCTAAACATGACAAATTAGAAGCCATTAGATCAGCCGATGATCTTTTTGCTGAAATAAACCCTTCAACAGATAAGGTATCTATAGAATTTGATAGTAACGGCACAAACTGCACATTCTTCCCCTGAACAAATTTTTTCTCTAAACCTTTTTCCTTTTGAACCATCTAATCAGAAACTATGAAGAGGTTCTGATCTTCTCTGATTTCCTCCATATTAACCTTCTTGTTAACCATATTGTTTGCTCCCCTTACAATTTCCTCATCCATATTTTCATTCAAGTCTTGAGGCTCATTCTATTCTCCTTGATCTTCCTCCTCCAGAGAAACCAGAGTTTGAAACTTATTATTATTCACTAAAAGACTGTCAACTTTATCTTTTTGAATCCAAGCTTGTTTTTCATCTCTATATTTCTCTCCTTTCCTTGCAAATTCTATGGTTTCACCATTCACCTTTTTAGCTTCCCTTCTCAATGTTTCCTCTGAGCCCATTGCATCCTTATCATTCTTTTTCCTATTAGGTAAAAAAGGACTACCATTACCATAGCATTACTCATCCGAGTGACCCAAATGAAGACAAGAAGCACAATACTTGGGGCATTTCTCAAATATCACTTTCTGTAACCTCTTTTCTTCCCCAATTCCAACCCAAAAATCGTTCATCCTTGGCTTGAGCAGATCTATTTCAACACAAACTCTCGCCATGTATAGCCTTGAGCCATCAGCCGTTGCTTCATCGATTTTAATAGGCTTTCCCACAATTCGAGCAGCAGAATACAAGATCTTCTTATTGAACATATGTATGGGAAAAATCTGGAAATTGTATCCATACTGGGGCTATCGAGGATTCAGCTTCATAAGAAAAATTTGGAGTCCATTTGAAGATTCACAGAGGAACTCCACCAATGTACCAAACTCCCCGTGCCCAAATTCTAGCCATGTCTGCATTAGACGTGAGATGCAGAAAAATATGCCCCGAGCGTAAAACACGGATATTGAAGGGACTAGAGAGCCCTAGGTTTTGAAAAGCAAGCATAATGACTGAGAAGATAGGGCGTTTGCCCGAGAATTTTCCAACTAACGAGTACCGGTAAGGATCCACCATGGATGATACTTCATCTTTAGTGTAAAAAATACCAGGCTTATTGTTGTAGATCATCATCTCCTTGAAATCATCTCCGATCTCTTCAAATGCCTTTTTGGATGCCCTCGGAGAAGATGATCTCAATACAGCAGCATAAGATGTTGGGTTCTCTGCCATTGCTCCTGGTGGATTCAACGAACTCTCAGAATTGAGAGCGACATTAGTAAGAGGAGGAAAGGCCGAGAGATTCGGTGCCAGTGGTATCTTGGCACCGGCGGCCATCGCCGCTGCAGGAAGACCGCGCGTGAGAAAGAACCAATCGCCTTAAAAATCGCCTTATTATTTTTGAGTCATTATAAGTGTTTGTCAAATCACAACTATTTGGACACTTTTTCGATTACTGAAACCAGCTTTAGCACGTATCAATCGACTGACCCCTATTGAAAGATAACTCATAGAATTATCAGTCGACTGCCCTCTACATCAGTCAATTGATACCCTGATATCAGCTCATTTCTGCATTTCTAATCCAATTTCAAAAATACATCAGAAATTTCACAAAACTTCAAAAATTTTCAAATTTTGAAGAAAAGTTTGTGGTACCTGTATCTACTTGGAAAAAATACATTGAAAAATGTATATATCTCGAATTCCAAGATTGACACAAAACCCAAAACTATCTAAATGGTTCAATTGAACTTGAACCTAAAGCCCTAGTTTTGACTTTCTCTTGATGTATCTGCCCATACCAAACCACAATGCATCCCTAGCATTGGTTTAAATGACATCTTTACATCAAATACCAATTTTCATGCAATATGACCCCAATGTCATATTTTTCATGTATGACACACAGCTCATATGTGTCAAAATCTAAGAATTGAGATTCAAATCCGTCATCAAATCCTGACACATTCCATGGTCTATCTAAACTTCTGGGAGATATTCACCCAAGATCCATTTATCATGGGTCCCAATTTGACTCTTAGAGCTCCCCCTTGAGCTCTTAGCCTTAGCTACCTTCCTAAGTGGCTCTTCTACAATCACTAGGCCACATCGGTGTACCTTCGGTGACACATGACCTACAAACCTAATTTTCTTAACCTTGAACACCTTGTCCTTGGTTAAATTCTTCTTTCTCTTAACTTTAAATGGCTTATTCTTGTCATTTTTGGATTTTCCATCCTTATCATAGTTATATGCTACCTTAGCATATTCCTTTTCATTTACCTTGGATATACCCAATTTGATATTTTTGGGTTTTTGACCACCCAAACACATGTCAAGATCTCTAGGTCTAATGATGAACCTATCTAGGAATCTCTCCATTTCCTCCAGCCTTGCCTTCAAGACTTGATTTTCTAATTCTAGGGTTCTAACCCTAGAGTCAATATGTCTAGGACATTTGTATACCTACCCATCTTCCTACGCATGTCTTCCCATCTTGGGATTAATGCCTTGATCATTTACTACCTTCCTCCCCTTAGGCATGGTAGTTTGGATCTTATTTGGTTTAACCTTGGGTAATGATTTCCTATGGTTATCTACCTTATTAACCCTATTCCTATTATTATACCTAAATCTATGGTTATGCTTGGGTAAATAATCTACATTATTTCTAACAAGCATGTATGAATTGGAAATTGGATTAAACTTTAAAATAGGGGTTACCTTCCTTTTTACCTTTGAAGACCCCTCTTGACTTGTGCTCCTCTTTTTTGTCCAATTTCTTCAAATACCCTAACTTGTTGAGCTCTCTTTTCCTTGGGCGTTTTGTGTGGTAGTAGCTACGCTCACCACACGTGAAGTAAATTATATGCTTCTTACCCTTGGCTCCATCCCTACAACCCACATTAGTTTTTAAATGAACTTTATTAGGTTTAGAGTTTACCTCTTTTACTTTCTTGAGTGAAGGACACCTACTCTTGTAGTGTCCGATTTTCCCACTCTTGAAGCATTTTATGTGGAATTTTCCACTCTTCTCGATAGTTGAGGTTGAGGGTTGAGCTTCCAAGATCTCCTCCACCTTGGATTGCTCTTTTTCTTCCTCAGTTGAGGATGTGAACGACTCCACTTCCTCCTCCACTTCGAATGTTGAACTTGATTCAACGTCCGATTGGTTCTTCTCCTTTTCTTGGACCAATGAGCTCTTGTCCTTGTGCTTCTCCACTTCTTATCGTTGTGTAGAATACTCATGAAGAACTATCACCTTACTCCATAACTCATGAGTATTCTTGTACTCACCTATACGAGACATAGTATAAGAGGGTAATAAATTTAAAACAATTCTTGTTACCTTCTTATCCGGCTCCTCTTCCTCCTTTTGTTCCTTGGTCTAATATCGAGGTAGGAGACGCTTCCCCTTTTTGTACGTTGGAGCTTCAAACAGAACCTTCAATGTGGTCCAATGGTCTCAATCCATTTGAAACCAAGTCTCTAACCTCTTTGTCCAATAATCGAAATCATTTCGATCATATGGAGGTGGGATCCGTATATCCCATCCTAGTAGACCTTCCTACTCCATCTTTGTCTTCTTCCTCTAGAGCTTGCTCCTTTGGCGGTTAGTCCAACAAGAGCAAACCTTTGCTCTAATACCACTTGTTGGGACTTTATAGTATGGCTTGAGGGGGTGAATAGCCGATCACCTACTTGATTTGCAGTTCTCTTCCTACACTTGTTAGTACACAATGGAATATAAAATAAAATTAAAACTAACAAGAAACACAAACTGCTAACACATGTCGATTTACGTGGTTCGGAGTTGATGCTGCTACTCCACGGATGTCCGTAAGTTGGACGATCTTGATCTATATGTGGATGATTCCCAGGAAAGTCTTCGGCTAGCTCGTGTATCTCCTTGTCGGTGGAGAAACCTCGCCACAACCTTGCAAGCACACCTGAGCACTACATACTACTAATAAGGTTTAACTGAGCTTATTTCATCAACCTTTGCCCACCTAAATCAAGCTCTCTTAAATATAGCTCATTCCTGATCCAGCTGTTACCAATCGACTGGTACCAACACCAATCGACTGCCAGCTGTCGAATTCAAATGTTACAACCCAACATTCGAATTCAGCCGACACTAGTCAATTGAATAGGAGATCATCTGACTGATATCTCTGTGTCTTCTACCAGGCAACTACTCCCAGCAGCAGTCGACTGCTCAAATCCTAACCCTAGGGTTACAACCCCGAGTATATTCACTCAGCACTCGTCCTCGCCCGACCAACCTAAACCTAGCTAGGACGGAGGCAAGCTCCCGCAGCCCGAGGAACACCCTGACCTACTCCGCGTAGCAACTCGGGCCCCTGGGGGCAGTCGGGTATTCCAACTAGCCGGTTCACCTGAGACAAGAGGACCGTTGTGCAAGGATGTGTGAGGCTAATGAGCAGTAGACCAATCAGCAGAACGCTGTGTAAGGAGGTGTGAATGTCATTTCCAAAGGCTCACATACGGTGACTCCAACCGGGTTCGTAAGCCCCATGTGCGCCGACTGGAGATTCATCAGGTTGGGACCAGTGCTGCTCAAGCTCAAGGCCTTCAAATCAGTTTCAGAACCTAAGACTTACAAGGTTTGGAGGTCCCCCATGATGATGTCATGGTCCTATCGACGGTAATAGCTAATTACTAGGTCCACCGAACCATAGTAGACACAGGCAGCTCGGTCAACATTATCTACAAGAGGGTGTTTGATCAACTGTAGATCGACATGGCAGAGTTACAACCGATGGCCCCACCTTTTATTGAATTCATAACAACGAGGTACATTCAGTCGGGCAGATTAAGCTAGCCATCTCCTTGGGAGAAGAGCCCATAAAGAGAACTCGATAGTCCATCTTCCTAATAGTAGACTCTCTGCCCACTTATAATGTCATATTGGGCCAACCGACCCTCAATGAGTTCTGGGCAGTTGTGTCTACTTTCTATCTCAAAGTTAAGTTCCCTGTGAGAGAACGAGTAGAGGAAGACCGAGGAGACCATAGGGTAGCACGACGCTGCTACGTGGATGATGCCCAGACGAAGGTCCGAAAACATTTAGGGTGCCGCCAACCATTTGCAACATGGTACAACCTTCACCTTGGGCCAAAATGCGAGAAAATAAGAAGGAGGTTCAGCTGCTCCCTGAATGAGAAGTGGCTAAGGTGAAGATAGTCGTTGGCCTCCCAGGCAAGGTAAGGCAGGAATTTGTGAGTTGTTTGGCCCGAAACCAGGATGTGTTTGATTGGTCGGTCGGAGATTTGAGAGGCGTTCGACCGGAAGTCATGGAATATCAGTTGCACGTTTACCCCAACGCCCGACCAGTAAAGTAGTGAAAAATGGACTTTAGCATAAACAAAGTCATGCAAGCCAAGGTCGACAAGGTCTTGGAGGCTGGGCATATTCATGAGGTTCAGTTCCTAGCTTGGCTGGCCAACGTTGTGTTGGTATCCAAGCTGGACAACAAATGATGGGTCTGCATTGACTTCCGTGACCTCAACCGAGCTTGCCCGAAAGATTGTTATCCTCTGTTGTAAATCGACCAGATAGTGGACTCTATTGGATGGAGTGGACCGGCTAGAGGGGCGGGGGGTGAATAGACGGTTATGAAAAATAATGGAGATAGCACTCGTCTAAAAAAAACTTGGTTGCAACTGGAACGTTGCTTCCAAGGCGGTTAATGCTCAAACAGAACTCCTTCAGGCGGAGAAGCCTTTACACTTGTAGCACTGAAGACTTAGAGAGGTTACAATTCAATTGATGCCTTTAATTCTAAATTCTAAGCCTATTTATAGCCTAAGAGAATAAATCTGGATTGTTGATTGTTGAAGAATTTTCTCTTGACCGTTGATCCATTGATGTAATCTGGATGGTTGATCTTGGATGGGATTAACCTGCATCCATTGGATCTGATTAAAGGATAAGGCTTTATCCTTTATGAGATAAAGGAAGTTTTATCTTCTGCTCGAGATTGCTATTGTAATCTCCAAGTAAGAATATCGGCAAGAACAAACTGTCTCCGACCTTTATCCCAACTGGTAAGCTTGGCAACCTCTGTTCTCGAGGTCTTGGGTTCAATTCCTCTTAGCAACAATTTAATCTTTCTTTTTCGTGCGACTAGCCTTTTGGTTCTTCTGCTCGCAACAGATAAATAACTTTATCATCTGCTCGCAACAACTTTAATCATATCTCCTCCTTATCCCAGTCAGTAAGGCTAGTGATATACGCAGGCGAGGTTGCTGGTTCGAATCTTCACAGCAACAAATAAAATTCTTTTTGTTTCAGGTGCCTGGTTTGACTTGGTCAAACTGACCAGTCTTTTGGTTCATTTTCTGGGTGATAACCGACCAACCGGAGTTAGGCTCACTCGAACCCGACTCCGGCCTTTTGCCCCTCGAGCGTCCTTCCTCCCGGCTTCTCGCCCCTCGGACACCACGCACGTCCTTCTCGCTCCACCGATGTACTCTTCCGCAGCTTCCGCGGCCCTCGGATTGTACCGAGCCTGTCGGCTCACTTCCCCTCATAATCCTTCTCGTCCGCTACGTCTTACGCTCGACTTCCTCCGTACCTAAGCTCCTACACACTTAGCAAAGGGATTAAACATACCAGGACCTAACTTAATCTGGTTGATCACATCAAAACTTACCGGGGCACCAACAGACTGTACCACGGGGAGTGAGATGATCTACATGTTGGACGCATATTAGGGGTACCACTAAGTTCCGCTGGCGCCGTCTGACCAAGAGAAGGTTAATTTTATCATGGTGGATGGTAAGTACTGTTATACTGTGATGTTGTTTAGATTAAAGAATGCAAGGGTCATGCATCAGAGGATGATGAATAACGTCTTCCGAGAGAAGATCGGACGAAACATCAAGATCTACATTGATGATATCCTCATCAAGTCTGCCCGGGCAAACAACCTCATAAGTGACACTGAAGAAACATGAGGCATGCTGAGAAAGTACGGGCTGAAGCTAAACCCGGCCAAGTGTCTCTTCGGAGCTAGAAGCGGAACGTTCCTGGGATACATCGCCACCAAGCGGGGCATCGAGGCCAACTCGAGCAAAGTGAAGGCCTTGCTCAACATGCCTGTCCCTCGAAGTTTAAAGGAGGCCCAATGGTTGACCGACAGAATCACAACGCTGTCACGTTTCATCTCCCACTCGACCGATTAAAGCCTCTTCAAAAGCTGCGTCGAGCCACCAAGTTCCAATGGGACGACGAGTGTGATCGGGCGTTGATGTCCGCGTGTTGTACCGCGAGTATCAAATACAATTAAAGTATCGAACTCCTCTAAACTAAAGTAGCATAGAGTAACTCGAGTCGTCTCCCAACGAATGTAGTTGATGCTTGATAAACTTTAGGATCGTATGTTATTGCTTTTGGGTTTTGGATATGAAACTGGGGTTTGGATTTGAACATTAATACTATGAAAAAAATAGCAAAGCAGGTATGAAATCTAGTTCTAATTAAGGAAAGACAATGTAGGTAAGGAAATCTAATTTAACCTTACAGCAAAGAAAAGACAACTTGAAATAAAGCATTAACAAAACGAAACATGGAACAAAAACCTACAGCATTAAAGAAATCTAATCTAACCTAACTTAATTACATGTAATGAAGACATAAAACTTAAAATAATGGGAAAAGCACTACAAAATCAAAGTTAAGCAACTAAGAAACATCACAATTGAAAGTAATTGTTCTAAGAGACATTTGACCGAACACAAGATAGGCATGTTAAAAATTGCTTCAAGTACGTGCCATTTGATAATGGAAAGATCTATCCAATACAAACATTCATCAATTAACATACACATTCATCCATTAACACAAAACAACTCAAAGAGACAATAATCAAATCTGATGAAAGCTGGAAGAAACGGCTGGATGAAGGATCTGCTGCCCAATCTGATGAGAAATTGGCTGTTGCCCAATCTGATGAAGAATTGCTGCGAAGGAGCTGCTGAAGAAAAGCTGTGAAGGAGAAAACTGTTGGACAGAAAATGAAGCTGCTGTGATGAGAAAAGCTGCTGCCAGAATTGGAAGAGGTGATTACAATTGCAGAAAATGAAAGACAAGTTAAACCTAATTGAATCCAAATGAAAACAAGAACTTCAAACTATTGAAAGAAGCAATTAAAGCATGAATTAAACTAAGCTAACTGCAACAAATGAAGAAACCAGTGATTGAAGAAATTCATAGAACACTTAACATGCATCAAACTGAGTCAAAATGCAAGCAACTAAACATGGGAGATCATCAATTGATGGATGCATTGAACACACGATTGAAACACATCAACTGGCACAACCCAACTCATCGGACAAATGACCAACTCTGATGGAGAGCTGCTGGAAGGAAAAGCTATGAAGGAATAAACTATCGAAGAAAAGAGAAACTGCTGATGAAGATCTGCTGTGAAAGAAATTGCTGAAAGGAAATCTGCTGGCTGCTGGATCTACTGTAAAGTAGAAGAACTATGAAGGAAAACTATTGTAAAGAAATTACTGTGAAGAAATTGACCGCTTCCCTCAACCCGAGAGAGAGCTGGCGGTGAAGTGGAGATGATGAGATGGTAGGAGATCAGCTAGGGCGTGCCCTAGCTGTGCGATGGCGTGCGGTGGAGGAAGAGATGAGAGGAAATGGAGATGATGGTGATCCCCCTCGATGAGAACCCTCCTCGATGAGAAACCCCCTCGTGTTTGCCAAGAGGAACCCCCTCTTGTTCTGCGATGGCGTGAGGTGGAGAGTGGATGGAGCTCCGGCCGGCGGCGTTGAAGAGGAGTTGCCGCCGGCGGTGAGGGTGGAGAGGATGAGTCGAGTCGAGAACCCCCCGACTCCTCGTCTGTGTCTCCCTCTCTTCGATGGATTCGACCAGATCCTCCTCGAGTTGATGCTGGTTTTCGCCTATGAGGAGGGAAATGGATCGGGCTGCGTTCATCACTTGAGTCCGGCCCTAGCTTGAGTTCGGTCCATCCTCAGCCCAGCTCAACCCAAAGCTCACAGCTCAGCAGTTCGGTTCAAATTGGGTTTAGCCCTCCTGGTTGCTTGATTCCAATCAATGGTTGGATTCCTTCAGATCGGGATACAAGACTAGATGCACAAAATCTGAATGAAGGGTTGAGATCTCTTTAGATTTCGATCGACGATCCAGATTGATTCGGCTTGATCTCCTCTGTTTGACCTCCAACTCGAGTCAAATTCACTCTAGCTTGCTCTAAATCCTTGGCTCTTTATGCTTCCTTGATCCAAGCCTTGGTCCAAGGTTAATCTTTAATTCCCTACCGAAAATTATGAAATAATGCCAAAATTTAGAGGAAATTATAATAAGCTCCAAAAATATATCCTAATCGTAAAATATGATATAAACATGATTTAACGTACGAGAGGATAAAAAATGCTAAATAAATAAGCAAATATAATGGCATGCTATGCTAGTTATCAGGCGTTCGAGGAGCTGAAGTTTTATCTGGTCGGACTACTTGTGCTAGCCAAGCCAGAGGCAGGGGATGTCTTATATGTGTAGTTGTCGGCCACTCAGGAGATAGTGAGTGTTGTACTGGTGAAACAAAGAAAGGCTGAGCAACAACGGATATACATCTTTGGGCACTTATTAAAAGAAGTTGAGTGTCATTATAGTGCACTCGAGAAATTGGCTTATGTTCTTATTTTAGTCTCTCGGCGCCTTAAATCCTACTTCCTAGCCCACCCGATCATAGTGCTTACCAACAATACCTTGGGGCTGATATTAATCAACCCGAAGGCTTCCGGTAGGATGATCAAGTGGACCACCGAGCTAAGTGAATATGATATCCAATATCAATCCCGGTCATCCATTAAATCTCAAGCACTCGCAGACTTCCTCAACGAGCTATACACTAAAGAAGCTGAAGGAGTGTGGAAAATCTACGTGGACAGTTCCTTAGCCTGGCAGGGAAGTGGCTTGGGGATCCTTATGATATCTCTAAAGGAAAACCATCTTTAGATGGTCGTCCGGCTGGAGTATCAAACCACCAACAATGAAGCAGAGTATGAAGCCCTCATCGCTGATCTACAAGTCGCTAGGCATGTAGGAGCTTCTAAGCTTATCCTCCACTAGGATTCGCAGCTAGCCACTCAGCAGTTAGCCAACCGGTTCGATATTAACAGTGAGTATCTATGAGCCTACCTGGAGGCCTAGGAGCAACTAAAGTTGGGTTCCAAGAAATGGAGTTGCGCCAAATCCCAAGAGAAAACAACCTAAAGGCAGACAAGTTAGCTAAGCTAATCGGGGCCATTACCCCTTGGACGCTGATTCAACCCATGGCTTAGACTATGCTCATCGCCCAGATTGAGCAGCAAGCCAAGCTAGAGTTGGAAAGCAATTGGTGGACTCTCATCATTTCTTATCTGTAGCAAGGAACCCTCCCGACTGACCTGTATTAAGCCAAGATGCTCCGGAAGAGGGTGGGTCACCCGGTTCACCTTGATCGACAATATACTTTACAAGCATGCTTTTCCAGACCTTTACTCAAGTGTTTGGGATTGGAAGAGGCGAAGTACATGCTGAGGGAAATACATTTGGGATCTTGCGGGAGGCATGCAAGTGATCGATCGGTGGCTAGGAGGGTCCTACTCGTGGGTTATTTCTGGCCAACACTACAGAAGGATATCGATGAGCTGGTCGCCACCTATTTGTCCTGCCAAAGGCATCAAAGCCTGTCTCACCGGCCAGTCGAGTTAATGAAGGCTTCCATAATGTCTTTCCCTTTTGGCCAATGGGGGATGGATATTGTAGGACCCTTCCCTCTCACCCCGCCCAGAAGAAGTTCTTACTGGTAGAAGTCAACTACTTCTCCAAGTAGGTGGAAGAAGAGGCGTTGGCCAGAATAACAGAGGGGGTAGTTATAGAGATTCTTTGGCAAAACATCTTATGCCATTATGGGATATCGCATAAGCTAGTCTTGGATAACGGTCAACAATTTCAGGGTAAGAAAATCCAAGACTGCTGCTCGGCCTATGGAATCAAACAGGCATTTCACCTCAGTCACCTACCCACAGAGCATTGACCAAGCGAAGGTGGCTAACAGGGAGTTCTTCGGGGGTTGAAGGTGAAGCTGGATTACATGGGGGGAGGGGGGGACTGAATAGACAAGCTGCCTAGTGTTGTATTATCGGGGTCCAAATAATTAATTATTATCTACGATTAACAAATAATCAAAGCAACAATAATTAATTATCAACCACATGAAATGACGAAACTAGAAACAAGAGCCGAGAGAAAAATATACCTCTCTTTACCTCGTAGCCTTCTACCTTATGTCCCTTCCCTCCCGGACGTCGTGTAGGCGACGAGCTACCGAGAACCGAGATCACCAAGGTGCCAAAAGATCTTCTTCTTCCACTAGCCGAAACCCTAACCCTAGGGTTAGGAACCGCCGACCCTTGCTTCCTCTTCCTTTACGCCGTCGGCCACCGTGAGCCACCCAAGCTTTGCCGGCCCAACAGACCTCAAGAGGATGGTTAAGAAGAAGAAGAAAGGAAGAAAGAGCCCCTTTCTCACCCAAAGATGGTCGGAACCGCCTCCTCCTCCAAGCTTGCGGCGCCGCCGCAATTCTCTCTTGCGCTGCCTCCAACCGGTCGTTGGTCACTCCTCTACCGCCGCTAAGCACCACAAAAGGAAGAGGAGAGTCCTTCCTTGTCTCTGTGAGTCTCGACCGAGTGTTGGTCGAGAAGGGAAGAAGAAAAGAGAAGGAGAACCTCTCCTTCTCTATGCGCCGGCCGGATGCCCTAGGAGAGAGAAGAGAGAGAGAGGAGAGGAGAGAGGCCTAGGGTGTTATCAATTGGATTAAGCCTTGGTTTCATGATCTCATGGGGTTTATATAGGGCTAAGGTAGGGACCAATAGGAGGAGTTGGATCTTGGCCCACTATTGGATCTAAAACCAATCCATTAATGAAGATCCATTCCACTAAAAGATCTCCATTGAACTTCCTCATCAACTCCCATATTTTCATATGAGCTCCACCTATTATGAGTCATCCATCCCCCTGTGTTTAAGATATCGAATGTCCGTCGATTAATTTAAATTACTGACAATTTTAATTAATCGACTTCTGGCTCCTTGACTAGTACCACTCAACCTTATCATCATGTTGGATCAAATTCATCTGCAGGGTTTAACATGATAAATCTTATGAACTCATCGGGCATCATTTTTCCGACTCACCAGGACACGGATTCTGTCAACAATCAATGGCACACCATATAATTAATATTATTTTCTAACTTACCGGGCCTATCGATTTAGCAGAATAAATTTCGCCCATTGGTAAATCAAAGAAATAAATATTAACTATACATGCCCATTATTATATCGGGATTTAGGGATTGTACTCCGTTATAATCCAAGGTCCAATCCAATTATTAAGTCAGTACTAATTAGATGACCTTTGGTTTTGGTCCTGCTCAATGTACACAAAGCACACTAGTGTAATTCTATGATCAAGACAAACTACACCTAATTACACTACAACCATCCCGATGGTTTGTCCAATTCCATTTCGGCTGTGAGCCTCTGCTTATACTAGGCAAGGAACTGATAACATGATCTTCCGTGTGTCACCACACACCATGTTATCTACAATGCAAAGTAATGGACTTTTATGCATTACTAATATAAATACGCATCTAGTGTTGTTGTGATTCTCTTTTCAAAATTATAGCTTATCTTATACAAAAGATCAAGTCTTTTAGTATACACATCTAACACCCTCGTGCCTAGCAAACATCCAAGCCCAGATCGTACGTTCCTCAACCCATCTCGTCCCTAGGAGCTAGGGATTTGCTAATGGTGATTTGGGCGCTGCCGTTGCCGAATAGGCAGACGACTACCCCGTGTTGCCGGAGCCCCACCAGGGGTGAGCTATGGTTCACTAAGACTAGGATTTTACAAGCCAATGTATTGGGATTTCAGTTTCATCTCTGATTTGTAGCCTCATCTCTCTGTTTGGGGGATGATCCAAGGATTGGGCTGGCTGCACATCAGATCTATGGTTTGGAGCTGGATTCCCATTGATGAGGGTTGAGGTAAGAAGATCATCTCTAGCTTGATTAGTGACTAGCCAAATTGCTGTAGATTCCGTCCCATTCTCCTTGGTATCGAATTGGAGCTTAGACTCTATTGGTGTCTTCTTTCTGTTCCACCGTGAGTCTTGAATTGGATAGGATTACTTCCCAATATGGTTGCTTATGATGGGAATTTGGTTCTATGTATTTGATCTTGGTTTGTTTTTGTTGTTGTGCATTTCGTGTTGGTATGCTAAATTCTGATCTTGTGTCCAACTGGGAGCTTGGAATGAACTAAATTCTTGGTTTTCCTTCCCTGCCGGGAGGTTTGTTTTAGATGGATTGATGATATCATGGATTAGATCAACAGCATGGATAGGTGTTTGTTGTAGCATTTCATTCGTGAAACTATGGTTGTTATGTGGTTTTGGGAACCACCGTCTGGGTTCCAATTTTGGATTTCTGTTCTTGTGGGTCACATGAAATCTGGGAAGTTGATTCAAGTGTGCCGATCAAGTTGGGGTTTGCGGAGGCATCTTTGTTTTAGGGTTGACCTGTGTAGTTTTGATGCTTTTGATTTGGAGTGAGTTGTTATGAGCCACTTTAAACATTTGGGTCGATGTTGGATCTTGGAGTATGTTTGCCCATGAATTAAGTTTGGGTTTAGCTTCTTAGGATTAAAATCTAGTTTCGATATTGCCGATGAATTAAGTTAGTTTGTATCATTTGTTATGATAGCTATTTAAATATGGGCTTTGATACAGGGCCTTGATTGGAATTTATTGTGTGGATTATTTTGGCGAGTAGTTCCCTACACACAAGAGTTCTTCCATTTGGAGGGGGTACCTCTTGCTTGTTTCTTTAGATCCACTTTACCTTTATGCATGACTATTTATTTTTGGTACAGTAGGTTTATTTACCTTATATCTGCTACTCTTGTTATCCTGCTTGATACTTGTTGTTTGATCTTGTATATGATCTAATTTCCTTTTATATAGTCTCATTTATTGGTATCTGATTCTGTATAGTACTTGTGCGAGCATGTGTACGTAAGTATAGTAGCATACCACTGTTTGTCTACATTAATTGATTTTAATTATACTTGCATGTGTACTTAGATATATGATGATCAAGTTATGATACCTATGTTCGATCAGTGCATGATATGTTGATATATATATTGATAATCTGGTAGGAGTTGCATGCGTTAGAGTAATACACCATCCCTGCATTATTGTATGTCGGCGATTAGCGACTCACTTATGGTTAAGCCTGATGCCTGCTACATGCTCCTCATACATGACCACTCATGGGTTAGTGGATACCGTTGGGTGTGTGTATTTGCTCTGTACTGCTCCGCTCGACCGTTCATGGGTAGTAGTTCAGAAGCGTGGTAGCAGGCAGGAATCCCTCCTCTTTCCATAGACCAAAAGAGATGAGAGAGATATCTCCCTCATATGTGTTGAGGATCGGTAGAGCTAGAGGGGGGGGTGAATAGCTCGCTTCAATTGATTCTTCTTCTTCCAAGCAGAAGTCAAAGTCTACCCACCACCAAATCCAATGCTAACACTTGTATTTACTTGGTCTCCACCTCCTTGAGGTGACTAATCCAAGGGTCCACACCAGCGATCGCAGATTTCACTATCAAACCTCCTTCTCGGAACAACCCCGAGGGTGGAGAAACCCTTTTACAACACCCTTGAAAACTTTCACAAAGAACAACACAAGGAAGAAGAAAAGAGAGAAGTATTACACAATAGGCTTGCTTCTCCTTCCTTTGATTGCTTGATGAAGGTGTTGGAAACTTGAGCTTGAACACACAGCTTGAAGCACCAAAACCCTAGCTCAAATCGCAATGGAACAGTGTTACCGTTTGAGCTCGATTTTCCGCTTATAATGGTCTTCTTTTGCTTCCTGAATCGATTGGTGAGAAGCCCCAATCGATTTCCAAGTAACCGTTGAGCAGTACGAACGTTGGATGAACGGCTGGGATTATGCCATTTGAACTTGAATCGATTGGCTGATCGATTAGAATCCTGAATCGATTAACCGATCGATTACCGAGCGTTCTATCGTGCACAGAACAACTTGTAATTGATTCACCAATCGATTACAGGCTTTCTGAATCGATCGGCTGATCGATTACCGAGAGTTCTGTCTGCGGACAGAACAGCTTGTAATCGATTCAGCAATCGATTACAGAACCTCCTGTTTCCACCCAGAGTCAGTCTGAATCGATTCACCAATCGATTAGTCATCTTCCAATCGATTGGTGAATCGATTGATACTCCTGACTCTGGACTTCAAGCCTGCAATTCTCAGCTGGGTTGATTGAATCCCTTCCAATGGATTCAATTACCTTGTGCCAGCAAAACCTCTCGTTTCCTGGACTTCACGCCTGGAGCCTCCCAGCTCCGGGTCTTCATGCCAAGAGTTCCGTCCCCGACCATCCCTTGGACTTCCTGCCTAGAGCTTCCTCAACTCCGGGTCTTCATGCCAAGAACTTGGTCCCCGACCATTCCTTGGACTTCTTGCGTCACTGCACACTAAATCTCAATGTTAGATCCAATGTATTAGCTTAAACTTAAATAACCGTCAATCATCGAAACCTCTCATTTAGGGCATGATTGCATCTACAATCTCCCCCTTTTTGATGTTTGACAATCTATTTAAGTTTAAGCTAACTTTCAACATAATATCAGCAATATAAATGCAATAAGCATATAGTAAAATTATTTAGAGCATAATCATGAATATAAACTTTAAATATCTACAATTCTCCCCCTTTGCCAAATATCAAAAATGACACATAAACATAAAAGAGCTCCCCCTCAATAGAAGCACCATACAAGAGAGAAAATCACAACTCGCAACATGCAAACAAACCGGTAGCATATAAGGCAGAAAATGTGAATATAGCATACAAGCATCAAAAGTTAACAATATTCATAAACGGAGTACAGAACTCCAAACAAAAACAACCAACGAAACAGGACTACATAAATCAAGGCGCAAAGAAGAACTCCTCGAGGGCAGCAGCAGGATCAGCGGCCGGGGTCTCCGCAACATCGGGAAGACCAGAACCTCCCGAAGTGGCGCCAACCTCCGACGATGGAGCATCAGTAGACGGTGGAGGAAGAGGAGGCTGGCCGAGCATCCGGGAGCGACACATATCGCGCACCTCCAGCAGGGTGCGCTCGATGGCTGTGAGACGTGACTGCGTCTCGAAGTGACGCAAGTCACTCTCCAACTGCATCTCCTCAAAGAGAGTGTCGACGGTCTCCTCAAATGCACGGACCCTATCCAGAATGTCCTCCTCATCGTCAGCATCCGGAGCAGCTGCAGCAGCGGGGCCATGGCCAGGGCGTGCTCGCGGTCCCTCCCCAACCTGCCGACCATCAATCCACCGAATGTCGCCAAAATCGCCTGTCATCTCGGATTTGGAGAAGGAACGGGCTGAAATCCGGGAGTATTTGATGGTCATTGGCTCCACCTTCCCTCTAGAGATGTCAATCCCCATAGTGGCAAGCCAGTCTGTAATAATATGCCCAAAAGGCATATAAACGGTACCGTGCACAGGCTGAGTGAAATGGATAATGGAATGAAATATGTTCAGAGGGATGTTGACATCAAGACCCCGGTGAAGAGCATAGGTCAAGAAAAGCTGAGAGGGTCGGACGGTCGCTAAAGCGCGAGACACAATAGGCAAAAAACAGTTGATTACGGCCTTATAAAGGGCATAATCGATAGCAGAGAGCTCAAGAGCAGGAAACGTGGTCAGATTGGCATAAGGGCCATCTGGACGCGGACGCCGAAAGAAATGCTGATACATCGAGTCAAGGGAGATATCCTCAAATGGCGGAGGTAAAAGCTCAGGAAGTGTAGGAAAGAAAACAAAGCTATTTGTAGAGGGACGACACTGGAGGAAATCTGAAAGAGTCGTATAGCTAAAATCTAAACTTTGTTTGGCTACCCGAGTTTTATAATTTACACCATCCATGGTGTGTAGGTTGTTGTAGAACTCGGAAACCAACCCTATGTTGACCCCTCGCTCACAATAGATAATAGACTCAAGTTTATAGTTTTCAAGGATTTGAAACACCGAGAAACAATGATCATGAAAATATTGGCGGTCTAGTGATCTAGGGGCAATCAATTTAAATATATGTTGACCAAATGCCTTTTGAAGGGCGGCATTCGGAAAACGGGCATCCGTAGGGGGTTTAGGGCGAGAAGACCTGGCACCTGTCTCATCCGCCCGTTGTTTCTTCCTATTGAGGACCAACCAAAGATGACCAAGAAATGATGGCAATGTATCAAGAGAGATCAGAAAATTAGATTGGAAAATGAGTTTTTCAGATTAGAAAATGAGATGAGATTAGGGCAAATGAGATTAGGGTAGGACAAATGCGTGAGTTCAGGGTTAGGTTAAAGTCATGAGTTTAGGGTTAGGGTAAATGATGCACATGTTGAAGGGAGAAAGCAATGCAATCACAAGAACACAAACAAAAACGGATTAGCCAAAAACCAAGATAAATGAGTAAGGAAATGAAAATGAAGTAGAGAGTAGGGTTTACTTTGGCGCCATTGATGAGGAGAAGGAAACTGAATCGGGATGAAGAAGCCTCGCACAAACAACTTCGAGCGTGAGTCGCGAGAGGCGCTGGTGCGTCGCGAGAGAAGCCTAAGCGAACGTCGAGAGAAGAAGTGGGCAGCGAAGGAGGAAGAGGAAGACCGCTAGGGTTTGAGATTCGGAAGCACGCAGGAGAGGTCTGCGGGAAAGTTCGGGTCGGCTGAGGGTTTTAGGTCAAAAAGGCGAGTGACACGACAGGTTAGTTGGAGCGCGTTAATGGCCGGAATCGATTGAGTAATCGATTACGAGAATTCGTAATCGATTAGCGGATCGATTCGACCTGGGTTAATCGATCAGCGCACGTAATCGATCAACCGATCGATTCAATCTGTATTAATCGATCCACTGATCGATTAAGGATCATTCTGTGCCCGAAATAACAGCTCGAATCGATTAGGCAATCGATTCAGAGAGTTTCTGGCTAAAGGTGCAGACTCACCAATCGATTGATAACTGAAATCAATCGATTGGTAACTGGGATGACTGAGACATGGTGAAAACATACTCGATGTGTTGCATTTTCGAGTTCCAAAGGGGTCAAGCATGATCATATGGTCTCCAAGGACTTGGATATTGGGTTAGTTCATTGAAATATCCAATCACGATCTTCGGACTAAGTACACATTAATAGCATACTAGTCTTCCCCATGATTGGTCAAGTGAATGATTTATGATGAATTTTCAACTTCTTGCTCAAAGTAATACATCATAATAAGCATTATGAACAAGAAGATGAACTCTAGCATCTCACTCCCATCTACAAAGGCACAAGCAAGGGAAGTTCTAGGTTCTTGTGAGATGCATATTAAGGCAAGTGAGTTGCTTGAAATGATCATGGAGGATTAATCAATATGACACATTCCTAATTCTCTTCACAAGTAGCTAAATTCAGATTCCGAAAGAGGTTTGGTGAAAAGATCCGCAAGATTTGATTTTGACTCAACATATTTAAGAACAATATCCCCATTAGATACATGATCTAGAATAAAATGATGTTTAACCTCAATGTGCTTAGTTCGTGAATGATGAACCGGGTTTTTTGTCAAGTTTATGGTACTCACATTGTCACAAAGAACTTGCACATTTTTGTAGATGAGTTGATAATCTTCCAAGGTATGAGTCATCCATAATAATTGTGACACACATTCACCCATAGCTATATATTCGGCTTCGATTGTGGAGAGTGCTACACAATGTTGTTTTCTACTTGACCAACTCACCAAAGAAGATCCCAAAAATTGGCATCCACCACTAGTACTTTTCCAATCCAATTTACATCCGGCATAATCCGAATTGGAATATCCTACAAGATCAAACGTTTCGGTTCTAGGGTACCACAAACCCACCCGTTGAGTCCCTTTAAGGTAGCGAAGGATTCGTTTGATTGCACATAGATGTGACTCCTTGGCACAAGCTTGATACCTTGCACACATACCCACGGCAAACAATATGTCGGGTCTACTAGCCGTGAGATAGAGGAGACTACCTATGGCACTACGATACATTTTGGAGTCAACTTCTTTACCTTCAATATCATTGTCTAACTTGGTATTAGTTGCCATAGGGGTAGATATTTCTTTGGCACTCTCCATTCCAAATTTCTTAATGATTTCTTTTACATATTTGGATTGATGTATATGTATGCCATCTTTTGTTTGTTTAATTTGTAAACCCAAGAAAAATGTTAATTCACCAACTAAACTCATTTCAAATTCACTTTCCATGTGATTAATGAATTCATTTAGATAGTCTTTGTTTGTGGATCCACAAATAATGTCATCTACATAGACTTGGGCCACAAAGATATCTCCCCACTAGTCTTTAAAAATAATGTAGGATCAATTTTTCCTCTATGAAAACCCTTGGACACTAAGAATGTAGACAATCGTTCATACCAAGCACGAGGTGCTTGTTTTAGTCCATACAATGCTTTCTTAAGCTTGTATACATGGTTTGGACATTGTAAATCTTCAAAACCCGGAGGTTGCTCAACATATACTTCTTCTTTGATAAAACCATTTAAAAATGCCGATTTTACATCCATTTGATACAACTTAAATCCTTTGTGAGCGGCAAATGCCAACATCATCCTAATAGACTCTAACCGAGCTACCGGTGCATAAGTTTCATCATAGTCCAACCCTTCGACTTGATTAAAACCTCTAGCAACCAATCTAGCTTTATTTATCACAACCATTCCTTTATCATCAAGTTTGTTCCTAAAAACCCATTTTGTATCAATGATTGATTTCCCTTTGGCTCTAGGAACTAATTCCCAAACTTGACTTCTCTCAAATTGAGACAACTCATCTTGCATTGCTAAAATCCAATCGGGATCAAGCAATGCATCACTTACGGCTTTTGGCTCAATTTGTGAAATTAGAGTCACTTGACTCCCTTCATTCCGAAAATAAGATCGAGTTCGTACCCCATGGGTAATGTCACCCACTACTTGCTCCAAGGGATGGTTTGTACTTGTTCTTGTGTGTCTTGGTTCTTGAGTTGTAGTGATTTCATTCTCAAGTGGTAACTCAATCACACCTTCCGTTTCACTCTCTTCTTTCTCAAGATTATTTTCCTCCTCTAATGTCAACTTCTCTAATTCAAATTGTACTTCCTCCTCTATTGCTTTATTTGAACTCGAGCTTGGATTTTCTTCAAAAACTACATTTAGAGACTCTTCAACTATTTTGGATCTCTTATTATAAACTCTATAGGCTTTGCTATGAGCGGAATACCCTACAAGAATACCTTCATCCGCCTTGGCGGAAAATTTTCCTAAGTGATCTTTGGTGTTTAAAATATATACTTTACATCCAAACACCCTAAGATGTTTTATTGTAGGAGGTTTACCAAACCACAATTCATGAGGTGTTTTGTTCAAAAACCTATGTATTAAAGTCCTATTTTGTACATAACATGCCGTATTAATTGCTTCGGCCCATAGATAACTATGAAGTGAGTATTCATTTAACATACTCCTAGCGGCCTCTTGTAAAACTCTATTCTTTCTCTCAACCACCCCATTTTGTTGTGGTGTCCTAGGGGTAGAGAATTCATGCTTATATCCATTTTGTGAGCAAAAATTTTCAAATCTTTCGTTTTCAAACTCACCTCCATGATCACTTCGTAATCTATTGATTTTCGAATTTTTCTCATTTTCTACTCTTTTACAAAAAGCAATCAAGGTTTCTAAGGTATGATCCTTATGCTTTAAGAAAAACACCCAAGTGTATCTAGTGAAGTCATCTATCACAACTAAACAATATCTACTATCATTCAAGGAAACATGCTTGCTACTATCAAACAAATCCATATGCAATAATTCCAAAGCGGTAGACGTACTTAAGTTCGTTTTACCTTTGTGGATAGCCTTGGTTTGCTTACCCATTTGACATGCATCACATAGTTTGTCCTTTTGAAACTTCAATTTTGGCAATCCTTGCACCAACTCATTCTTTGTTAATCTCTTGATGTGTCTCATGTTGGTGTGAGCAAGTCTCCGATGCCAAAGCCAAGTCTCTTCCTCTTTAGACATGAAACACTTAGCAAACACATTAGTAATATCAAATAGTTCAACTTGATAAATGTTTTCCTTTCTATGGCCAATAAGCATGGTAGTGTTTAGTTCACTATGTTTAATTTGACATTGAGATGAGTCAAACTCAACTCTATATCCCGAGTCACATAGTTGACTAACACTTAATAAATTGAAAACCATACCTTTTACTAATAAAACATTCCTAATTATAAATTGTTCAGAAATTTTAATATCACCTATTCCAATAACTTTCAATTCACCACTATTACCAAAGGAAACGGTACCTTTATTTTTGTTTTTGAGTGATGAAAATTTTGATGAGTCTCCCGTCATGTGCCTAGAGCATCCACTATCAATGAACCATGTCGTTGGATGCTCCCCCTCGACGCATGCCTGTTCAAATGCGATGAACTAAATGTTTTGGTACCCAAATGTTGGGTCCAATAGCATCTACAACAAATTGCTTGGGTACCCAAGCTTGAACAGTTTTCACCTTTGAAACATGATTTCTACTAACAAGAGACATGAAGTTAACTTCCTTATCCTTTGGTTTATATCCTAATCCGGCCTTATTATACACTGCCCGTTGACTTCCTAAGATCATGTCCAAATATTTTGAGCTAGAAGTAAATTTTTCTAAAGCATTTCTAAGACCCTCTACTTGCAATTTCAATGATGCATTTTCCTTTCTAAGATCATCACCTCTAGAATTTGCAATTTCATGATGTGTACATACTTCACATGGCATAGTATCATTTTCAAGTAATTTCATCTTAGTTTGTAGCTCTTTAACTTTGACTTTTGATTTAGATAAAGCATTTGTCAAACATGCAATAGTAGCATAGAGTTTATCTAATTTAGGAGAAGTTACCTCATCCTCACTAGATGATGACTCGCTTGAAGACTCAACTTCATCTTCATGATTTTCTTCATCTTCACTACTTTCAACATCATTCAAGGCCATGAGAGCCACATGCCTAGAGGTCTTTCTCCCAATTTCTTCATCTGATGAGCTAGAAGAAGTATCATCCCATGTAGCTTTCAAAGCCTTCTTTTTCTTTGTCTTTTCATCCTTCCTTTTTAGCTCAGGACAATCGGCTTTGATATGACCCTTTTTACTACACTCAAAACAAATTGTATCAGTCTTTGCTTTAGATTTAGCTTGAGACTTACCCTTTTTCTTGTCATCAAGGAACATCTTTTTGACATCCTTCTTGTTGAACTTTCTAGATCGCCTCATCATCTTCCGAACAAAATTCGCCATTTCACTTGATGATAGCTCCTCATCGCTATCACTATCACTATCTTGATCAGACTCGGATGAGGAGGATTCTTCCTTCTTCTCCTTCTTCTTCTCTTTACTCTTCTTCTTGCTTCTTTCACCTGCAACCAAAGCTATACCTTTCTCCTTATGACTTATATTAGCTTGTTCATGCAATTCTAGTTCACAAAATAGTTCATCTAGCTTGACAATTGATAAATCCCTTGAAACCTTATAAGCATCAACCATTGATGACCATAAGGAGTTTCTTGGGAAGGATTTTAGTGCATACCTTATGAGATCCCGGTTCTCCACACTTTCTCCAACCGAGTGAAGGCCATTGAGAAGCTCCTTAAACCTTCCATGCAACTGACTTACGGTTTCTCCTTCCTTCATCACAAAATTTTGCAACTGATTTATAAGAAGGTCCCTTTTGGCAATTCTTGAATCTTTTGTGCCTTCATTTAGCTCAATTAGCTTATCCCACAACTCTTTGGCACTCTTAAATGGACTGACTTTGTTTAGTTGTTCCGAGCTCAATCCACATTGAAGAGTTACCGTGGCTTTAGCATTTGCTTGCGCCTTCATCTTTTGCTCAGTTGTCCACTTGGATGATTCCAGAATTTTACCATCTTGTGTTGGCGCAACAAAACCCTCCGTAACAGAAAACCAATTGTCGATTTCAGTCATAAGATAATTTTCCATGCGACTCTTCCAATATGCGAAGTTGTTCCCTTCATAGTAAGGTGGTCGTGTAATGCTATGGCCCTCTTTCAAAGACATCCTTGCAGCTCAAACACTTGCTTCTTTGGGTGTGAGTCCTCCGAAGTGACCTCGCTCTGATACCACTTGTTGAGGATCGGTAGAGCTAGAGGGAGGGGGGTGAATAGCTCGCTTCAATTGATTCTTCTTCTTCCAAGCAGAAGTCAAAGTCTACCCACCACCAAATCCAATGCTAACACTTGTATTTACTTGGTCTCCACCTCCTTGAGGTGACTAATCCAAGGGTCCACACCAGCGATCGCAGATTTCACTATCAAACCTCCTTCTCGGAACAACCCCGAGGGTGGAGAAACTCTTTTACAACACCCTTGAAAACTTTCACAAAGAACAACACAAGGAAGAAGAAAAGAGAGAAGTATTACACAATAGGCTTGCTTCTCCTTCCTTTGATTGCTTGATGAAGGTGTTGGAAACTTGAGCTTGAACACACAGCTTGAAGCACCAAAACCCTAGCTCAAATCGCAATGGAACAGTGTTACCGTTTGAGCTTGATTTTCCGCTTATAACGGTCTTCTTTTGCTTCCTGAATCGATTGGTGAGAAGCCCCAATCGATTACCAAGTAACCGTTGAGCAGTACGAACGTTGGATGAACGGCTGGGATTACGCCATTTGAACTTGAATCGATTGGCTGATCGATTAGAATCCTGAATCGATTAACCGATCGATTACCGAGCGTTCTGTCGTGCACAGAACAGCTTGTAATCGATTCACCAATCGATTACAGGCTTTCTGAATCGATCGGCTGATCGATTACCGAGAGTTCTGTCTGCGGACAGAACAGCTTGTAATCGATTCAGCAATCGATTACAGAACCTCCTGTTTCCACCCAGAGTCAGTCTGAATCGATTCACCAATCGATTAGTCATCTTCCAATCGATTGGTGAATCGATTGATACTCCTGACTCTGGACTTCAAGCCTGCAATTCTCAGCTGGGGTTGATTGAATCCCTTCCAATGGATTCAATTACCTTGTGCCAGCAAAACCTCTCGTTTCCTGGACTTCACGCCTGGAGCCTCCCAGCTCCGGGTCTTCATGCCAAGAGTTCCGTCCCCGACCATCCCTTGGACTTCCTGCCTGGAGCTTCCTCAACTCCGGGTCTTCATGCCAAGAACTCGGTCCCCGACCATTCCTTGGACTTCTTGCGTCACTGCACACTAAATCTCAATGTTAGATCCAATGTATTAGCTTAAACTTAAATAACCGTCAATCATCGAAACCTCTCATTTAGGGCATGATTGCATCTATAATATGTACATGGGGCGGAGTGTTTACTCCATCAACATCTTATCCACTCGGTTACTCAGGAGCAGTGATGGTAAAGTGCATACAGTGTCACAGTCCTATCCACTCGGTCGACACATATGACATGTCTCGGTGACTTGACTGGCATCAGAGGTGTCCATGTCATTGCATCATGTGTAAATGATGCATTGTGCATTTGATTGTGATTGCTGCATTTATTTGTTGCATATGTTTGACATGCACATACAGGAAATATTATGTGTTTGGTTTGATGATCCTACACCTGCTTGTATGATACGAGCTTTATATGATTCAGGATAGACTGATTTTTGATATGTACATTCATTTGGTACTTACAGTTATGCATATTCTGATATTTCCTATTGAGACTGTATCCTGTTATTTTTGTATAGCTTATTCAGCTATTTATTATGTCATGCATACCTTTCTCTATACTTGTAGAGTCCACTTGGACTCACTATCCATCATAATATTTTTATTTTCAGGTTGATAGGTCGTCAGCGGGAGCCCAGTTACCAGTCCCAGGTCCCTACGACTCCAGCATTGGGTTCTTCCACATGTTTTTGTTACTTTTATAGCATACCCCGTGTTTTGTATTAGTTTTGTATCGTAGACTTGTAGTTTGGGGATTTGATGTGGTATTATATTTTTGAACCCTCTGTTGGACTTTAGGTATATTATTTTTGCTGCGTGCTTGCCCAGAGGGCAACTCAAGTGAGTATTATAGTTTTATTATTATGATGCATTTAATTCTTTATGATATATCTCTTGTTTTAAGGCCTGAGACCTATTACTATATTGCGTGGTGTGTATGCATGTTCTAAATTGTCTGTCATACAGGGAAGATGTTGTCTGATTTTATATTGGATCAGCGGCTCCTCTGGTATCAGGGCGTGACATCGACTCTCCTCCTTAGCAACCAACTTCGCGTCCTTGACCATCAGCTTTGAATCCTTAGCGGCCAGCTCAGTGTCCTTGTTGGCTAGCGCCAGTTGAGCCTGATGGTGAGCGACACCTAGCTATTTCAATTGGACAGCTAAGGCCTTAGCCTTTGCTATTTTCTTGTCTAGGTCCGACCGGGCATGAGCGGCTCAGGGTCATTTACTTCTGGTTGTCCAAGTTGTCCATGCGGTTCAAAGCCTGGGTGACTGCCCGCATTGCTGTGAGCGATTGGTGTTTCTTCTCCTCGAGCCGCTCAATGGCCTCAGCCAATTAGGTTTTCAACCCTACCACCTCCGAGCGTAGGAGGCTCGTCCCCTGATCACTAGGGGACAAAGCTGAATGGCTCAAGGTGGTCTCCATCTCCTACACCCGCCGCTCAACCTGCCGTCGCCCCCGGGCGTTAAACACCAATGACTGGGTCATACTCTTGCAGGCTGCCCAAAACTGAAGAAAGAGAGGAAAAAGATTGAGTAATGAAAAAAGACCAAAAAAGGGGAAAGTTGAGCCTAAAAGATTACCTGAGTAGCATCCATAAAGAAACTGTCGGCCACGTTGATCGGGGCCCGGTGGTGAGTGGCCATGGTCCCTTGATCTCAACACTTTAACAAGCCGCCCTGCAGGCTTAGATGCTGCACCGGTGTGGTAGAGGAGTTGGGGTCGATGGAAGGTCGGCCGATGGAAGGTCGATCGACTGATAGTTCCCCGTTCGATTCTCGCCGGGCGGGGTGCTGATGTGGCCCAATACTAGTGTCACGAATGAGCCTCAAATTTAGATATTTATAAGCTGAATACCCATGGCTAACAAAATTAAATATAGAATAGGGGCCTCAGGTCGTATTTTTCCAAGGACTAGTTGTGAATGTTTAATTCGAGCTTGAAGGTTGTTGTCGTTTGATGATTTAGGTTTTCTAATAAAATGGGGGTTTGTTTGCAACAAGAATGAGATAACAGTATAAAATGAATGAGCTTAACTAAAGCAGGGACTACTCTTAACCTATTGAAAGGAACTAAGCAATTCGACTTCAACTATTGAATTGAAATTAAAGAACTAATTGCATAAACCAATTTGCAAGATAATGAAGACTAGATCAAAACATTGTTTAATAGCATTGACTTGAAGTGTAATAGAAACAACTAGGACAATGTAAAGAAAACAAGTGCTTGGAACAAAATTATCCTAAATTAAACATCAAATCATCTACTTATCAAGACTTCCCTTTGCTGTCACACAAAGGATGAGTTAGAAACCCTCTGAACTCAAAAACCTATGAAGAAGAACTCCCAAGGTCAGTTTGCAATCGACTTGCGCTTGTTGGTCTTCCTGATCGGTCACTGGACCGATCAGGTCTTCTTCTCATCGGACTGGGAACCGATCAGAAGAGACACTATCCGATCGGAGTGAATGATCAGTAGCTAAAAACCTCTGTGATCTCCTCCTTCCTGATACTCCGAGTGTCGATCTCGCTCAAATACTCTCAGCAACCTTTGGAGAACCCCTCCTACTGCTCTGATTTCTCAGCTTGATGAAGATAGCCGCGATCAGATGAAAGTGATCCACTGGTCGAAACTCCGGTGAAACCCTCTCCCGAGCTCATCTCAGTGACAAAATCGAATACAAACTAAACTGGAAATCTACCTCATTGATTTGAACTCTTGCAAACAAACGAATCTTGATGTTGGTCGCGCGATTGGAGAAGAAACAGCAAGGAAATCGATGAAGAATAGACGAAGAAAACTGGAAAACAGAGAACTCTCGCGACCCGGCGACGACCAAGAACTGGCAGAGAAGAAGTTCGATTTAAATTATTCCATTTGAAATTGGACGGTTGTGATCTTCCTTGCCTCATCCGACAGCTGGATCATCTCTGATCTGAACCAAACTTCCCAGATCTTGATCAATGGTCCTGATCTACTCCTCCTCAGCTGGGATCGTTCAGGTCTACAACGGATGGTTCAGATTTCTCTGATCTTTGAACGGACGGTTTAGGCTCCTCTTAAGCTCGATCCAATGGCTGGATGACCTCCGATTGGGATCAAATCTTCAGATCTTGATCTGTGGTCTAGATTAACATTAACTTGAGCTCAGATTGGTCAGCAGATGATAGATGGCTCAGATCTAGCCATTTCTTGATCGGACGGCCCACATTGATCCATCTCTTGATCCCCTTGATCAAAGCCACTTCTAACTCAAGTTTGACTCAATCTGATCTAGGTTCATGCTCATTCAAAACCTATAAAATTAGATTCAAATTTAAGTTCCAAAATATCTCAAATATAGAAAGATTTGAATCAAAAGCTAAAATAGAGATAATTCATGAAACCTAATGTAAATGCAAACTTAAGAATGTAAAAGTGGATCAAAACATGGATTTGAGAGCCTAAAATAATCATCAAAATGGTAATTATCAACTCCCCCACACTTACTCTTGGGCGTCTCGCACAAGCTAACTAGTAAACTAATGATGTATCCCCCTAGATTATTCTCAATCATAGTTAGAACCAATTGAAAGGAAATTACCTAGGGTTGTCAATCCTCAAAAATCTAAACTCAATGGACTAGAAACTTGTCCTTAAATCAACATCTTAGTATACTTCATCCTTCATGACTCATTGAGATGAACTAAACACACAAACCTCTCAAGGAAAATTTTAAAGTGGCTCTCTTCCTAATTTCTACATTTTTGATGAAAGTGGAGCTCACTCACATACTACCATGGTTCTTGCACTACCATAAGCTTGCTTATGCTCTACTCTCCACCATCATTCTTGATTTGGATCCACACCTAGAAAAGCTTATTCAAACAAGGTAAAGAAATATAGAATGACAGAATGAAATAGATGTTCAAGGAACTTTGATACTAAAGAATCATGAAAAAGAAAGTAAAGAAATATAGCATGATAAGGAAATATGGAAAAGTAAAGAAAATGGAAGACTTGGGCATTGATGAATGTAATCTAATGAACTTTGCCCCTTTGATGTCCTCTCAATGAATTCAGAGCTTAAAATTGAGTAGGGAATAAACAATGACTCTTTAATCACTGAATTTAGTGTGCCAGCAGTTGCTGATCGGTCAAGGGACCGATCAGACTTCTCCTGATCGGTCAAGGAACCTATCAGGCTTTCCCTGATCGGATTGGTGACCGATCAGGGTCTGATCAGTAGCTAATTTTAGCAGCCTTCTGAATTATTTCTGCCTAATTTTTTTCTTTTCAACCAATACTACATCTTAAAACCAACTAGCTCCTTGTTCTCATCTTCACATCAGAAATCTAACCCAGCACTTGATTTCCACTTCATATTTTTCTTTTGTTTTCTTTTTTTTATGTTGTTCTGTTTTTCTGATTTTTCTTCTCTGCAGCCAAGTTTTTGTTTCTATTTTTGCTTCCTTTTCTGATTTTTTTCCATCAACAATTCAGATTTCGTAAATTCACAACCTCACAACTTGGAGCCTTTCATAATAATAGAGAACTAAGTGCTCCACTTGGTACAACCTTTAGCATTGATACACCACATTCAAATTCAATAATAACTCCTAAATTTCAACTTACACGCAAGAGCTTGAATCATCGCATTCCACATCAATTGTAACCTTCTTGTGTAGACCCTCTCTTTTCCCTTTGGAATTTCCTTCATAGAGCTTGAAACACCAAATCATAATCAATAATCTAAGTGTTCCACATGTAACTTTCACTACCCAATTCTTGCAACTCACTTTTGATACAAAACTCCTTCAAGTTGCCAAATGCTTCACATTGCCTAGATATTTGATAGATTCATCAATTAAGTTCATGCACCACTTTTCTAGCATTCAAAACAACCAAAACCTCCCCCACACTTAAACTTTTGTCCGTCTCGGGCAAAGTAACATTGAGAAACATCAAAGTACCCAAGTCCATGGAAAAGAATGATGAACATGAGGAAAATGGAATATAGAGTAGATCAATAAACAAAATTGCAAAAATGATATGAGAAAGGAAACAAAATGATTCACCTCTATAAATGTGGTCCAATCATAGAAATATAGTTTTGAAAGAACCTAAGCAAGTTCTAGAGTACAATCACATATGTGTATCACAAAAATTTGGCTAATTCCTCACTAGGTAAAAAGAATTCATCTCAAGTCATCAATCTAGAGTCCATAACTAAGTAGTACTCAAGCATCCAAGAATTTTCATCCATTGGCTCAAATCCTAAGTTTTAACAACCAAATTTAATTTGCTTTCAAGGGACTCTAAATGATATAGAGAAAATCTAGAATGATACATTTATTCTAAATCATGCATGAACAAAATTCCAAAAGGGATAAAATGGTATCTACAATGACTCTTATTCTCTCTACACTACCCAAGCATTTATTAGCAAGAACTCATTTTAAAAGAAAATTTTACTTCTAGAAAACATAAAAATGAAACATGCAATGAAATAAAATGCAAGAAGGAACAAACTCCCCTTTATTCCTGGCAGTTGGAGTCGATTAAGGAGTAACCTTCATCCCGGTAGTGGAGGAGTTTGGGTGGTCGAGAGAGCATTCTTCATGTGATCAATGTCATGGTGCACTGCTCCCCCACACTTCAACTTCACATAAATATGTTCCAGCGGTCGAAGGCGATTAAGGTACAACATCCACTTAAGAGGTGAAGTGCTTCGAGTCAAAGTAAGATCAACTCATCCCTCTTGATGCTTTTTGGAAGTCATTCCAGGAGGTTAGAGTCTATTTAGTTGGAGCACCCACTCCATAAATCTACGGCGCCCTGCAAAACCATGAAATACCTCCCTCACGCGTGCAGGGTAAGAAAGAAATGAAATACAAGCAGTCTCTATATAGAATGTATCCAGAAATGCATCACATCCAATAAAATCAATCTTGGGTACCTCTATGAGTTTTTCACAATCAATCTCTACATAAGATGTATCAAGAAATGTATCACAGCCAATAAAATCAATTTTAGGTACCTCTATTAGTTTTTCACAATTAGTATCCACATAGGGTATATCAAGAAATTTATCACAACCAACAAAATCAACACTAGGTACCTCTATGAATTTTTCACAATCAATTTCTACATAAGATGTATCATAAGATGTATCAAGAAATGAATCAGAACCAACAAAATCAACTTCAAATACCTCTATGAATTTTTCACAATTAGTATCCATATAAGGTATATCAAGAAATGCATCGCATTCAACAAAATCAATCTTGGGTACTTCTATGAATTTTTCACAATCAGCCTCAGTCTCTACATAGGATATATCAATAAATTCATCACAACCAACAAAATCAACACTAGGTACCTCTATGGATTCTTCACAATCAGTCTCTACATAAGATGTGTTAAGAGATTCATCACAACCAACAAACCCAACCCTAGGTACCTCCATGAATTCTTCTAAAGAAATAGAAGAAATACTTGCCTTATCATGCTGAAGAATACCTGGAGGTTCTACAAGAATAGAGGTATCTCTGGCCTCCTCCTGGTCAAGTAAAGGCTCCACTTCAATCTTAGGTTCTAGTGGGCATTCAACTAAGAGAGGTGATTCTTAGGTTCTTGCTTCCACCGTGCAAGTCCCTACACTTTCATACTTATCCTCTGAATCTTCTGACATGTCAATCAAAATTGGTGGTCCCTGGGGCTCAGTGCAATCCCCTACACCTGTAGAATCATCTGCAACGCATACTTCATCAACAATATCTGCAACAGTCAAATTAGAAAAGTTAGGACCCACAACAACTATATCATCACAAAATAAATGTCTAGAAGGGTCCTGTTGAGCTTCAGAATCGAATTCAAGATTGTCACAAATTTTACTATCCAACTCCTCCAATTCCTCCATAGCTAATGCATCCTCAGTTTTCTCTGAACTAAAATCTCCTCCTGCTATATCAAGTGAAGCTTTATCAGCAATTAAATCTGCCTCAACAACTTCATCTAAAATACACATGCTAATGCTAGGAGAATCCTCTCTGGAGTGTTGTAGGAAGGGTAAAGGGTCCTTTGGTTCCTCCACTTGAGCTGAAATTTTCAGAAATTGATCTTGAACAGGAATTTCAGGAGGAATAGCTGCTGTAGGTGCCCTGATTTTGCTGATTTCTTCTTCTTCTTCCACCAAAATTGCAAGATTAATTGAAGAAGGACTTAGGCTTGCACTAGGGTCACTTTGAACCGGTATAGAATCAATTTCGGGGATGTTTTGAGTTGGAAAATAGGCTGCTGGAAATTTTTCAGAAAAATTAGCCCTTGGAATGTTTAGACTTGAAACAATTTCCTCATTCCTCAAGGTTATTTCATAATCATACCCCTTAGGATTAAGAATAGCTTGAAAAGGTAATTGGCTTGATCCCTGAGCTTGCATTTGATTCATTTCACTAACCAATCGTCCCATGTATCTCTCAATGTTTTGAAGCATAGAATCATACTCTTGTTGTTGTAAACTTTGTTGTTGTATGATTTGTTACATAATCTCCTCAAGCCTTTGTTGTTGAGCCTCAAACTCACCAGAGTCCTTAAAGTCTCCTTGATGAGCATGGAACTCTTGCTGGTCTTGAAAGGATTCATTAGGTTGCTCAAAATTGTAAGTAGGCTGTGAATTCTGAAATTGAAGTTGTTGGGGCTAATCAAATGGTTGATTTGGCTGCTGGAATTGCTAAAAATTGGGCTAGGAACTTGGTTGGAATTGCTGAGAATTATAGCTCTGAAAATTTTGAGTTTGAGGTTGAAATTGTTGTGGTGAGGGCTGAAATTGTTGGGGCTGAAATTGTTGACTTGAAGTCTGGAAATTTTGATTGTATGGTTGAAATACTTGCTGTGAAGACTGGTATCCTTGCTGTGAAGGTCGAAATGGTTGCTGAAAATTCTAAAAATTTTGTTGAAACTGCTGTTCTGGCTGATTCCAAGGTTGGTTTTTCTGAAATTGTTGATTTGATTGCTGAAAATCTTGATAAGGCTGGAATGGTTGAAAATTTTGCTGAAAATTCTGGAATTGAGAATAGGGTTGCTGAAAATTCTGATTAGGCTGCTGAAAATTCTGAAAATACTGATATTCTGCCATGGAACTGCTTGAATGAGTAGAAAATTTTTCAATAGCTTCTCAAACTCTCAAGATCACCACCTGCAGTCCTGGCCATAAACAAACAAAAAATGGCAGCAAATGTATACAAAAAGATAAAGCAAATGAGAATAGAACCAAAGAATATAAATATAAACACAAGCTCAAATTAAATAAACTCAACTAGTGATTCCTCAGCAACGACGCTAAAAATTTGATGTGGCCCAATACTAGTTTCACGAATGAGCCTCAAATTTAGATATTTATAAGCTGAAAACCCTTGGCTAACAAAATTAAATGTAGAATAGGGGTCTCAGGTCGTATTTTTCCAAGGACTAGTTGTGAATGTTTAATTCGAGCTTGAAGGTTGTTGTCGTTTGATGATTTGGATTTTCTAATAAAATGGGGGTTTGTTTACAACAAGAATGAGATAACAGTATAAAATGAATGAGTTTAACTAAAGCAGGGAGTGAATTAGGAAATTGCAAAGACTACTCTTAACCTATTGAAAGGAACTAAGCAATTCAACTTCAACTATTGAATTAAAATTAAAGAACTAATTGCAGGGAATTAATTGTAGAAACCAATTTGCAAGATAATGAAGACTAGATCAAAACATTGTTTAATAGCATTGACTTGAAGTGTAATAGAAACAACTAGGACAATGTAAAGAAAACAAGTGCTTAGAACAAAACTATCCTAAATTAAACATCAAATCATCTACTGGTCAAGACTTCCCTTTGCCGTCACACAAAGGATGAGTTAGAAACCCTCTGAACTCAAAAACCTATGAAGAAGAACTCCCAAGGTCAGTTTGCAATCGACTTGCTCTTGTTGGTCTTCCTGATCGGCCACTGGACTGATCAGGTCTTCTTCTGATCAGACTGGGAACCGATCAGAAGAGATACTGTCCGATCGGAGTGAACGATCAGTAGCTGAAAACCTCTGTGATCTCCTCCTTCCTGATACTCCGAGTGTCGATCTCGCTCAACCTTCGGAGAACCCCTCCTACTGCTCTGATTTCTCAGCTCGATGAAGACAGCCGCGATCAGATGAAAGTGATCCACTGATCGAAACTCCGGCGAAACCCTCTCCCGAGCTCATCTCAATGACAAAATCGAATACAAACTAAACTGAAAATCTACCTCATTGATCTGAACTCTTGCAAACAAACGAATCTTGATGTTGGTGGTGCGATCGGAGAAGAAACAGCAAGGAAATCGATGAAGAACAGACGAAGAAATCTGGAAAACAGAGAACTCTCGTGACCCGTGCGACGACCAAGAACTAGCGGAGAAGAAGTTCGATTTAAATTATTCCATTTGAAATTGGACGGCTGTGATCTTCCTTGCCTCATCCGACGGCTGGATCATCTCAGATCTGAACCAAACTTCCCAGATCTTGATCAATGGTCCTGATCTACTCCTCCTCAGCTGGGATCGTTTAGATCTGCAACGGATGGTTCAGATTTCTCTGATCTTTGAATGGACGGTTTAGGCTCCTCTTAAGCTCGATCCAACAGCTGGATGACCTCTGATTGGGACCAAATCTTCAGATCTTGATCTGTGGTCTAGATTAACTTTAACTTGAGCTCGGATTGCTCAGCAGATGATAGATGGCTCAGATCTAGCCGTTTCTTGATCGGACGACCCACATTGATCCATCTCTTGATCCCCTTGATCAAAGCCACTTCTGACTCAAGTTTGACTCAATCTGATCTAGGTCTATGCTCATTCAAAACCTACAAAATTAGATTCAAATTTAAGTGCCAAAATATCTCAAATATAGAAAGATTTGAATCAAAAGCTAAAATAGAGACAATTCATGAAACCTAATGTAAATGCAAACTTAAGAATGTAAAAGTGGATCAAAACATGGATTTGAGAGCCTAAAATAATCATCAAAATGGTAATTATCAGGTGCCCGCCCAGCCGATCGGCTACGTCTGGGTCCACCCGAGCGATTGCGTTCGCGGATGATCAATAGCAAGCCCAACTAGGCAGGACTCCTAGGAAAGGGTCGTCTTCGAGACTTGTTGGTCGGCTGAGTACGAGTGGTCGGCTAACCGCTGAGAATCTTGTATGGAAGATACAGTTTTAGGGCAGTAGGTGTACGAATGAAATTTTAGGTTCAATGAACCTTGCGAGGGGATTGTAAGTCGGCGCGTGCCAATCAACGTGTCAGACAGTTAAGAAATGCATATGGTTGTACTGCTAGGCCTGACAGCTAGTTAATAGGGTGACAGGTTTGACCCCTTGTCGGCCAACAAAGCCTGCAGCCGGATTCACGCATTAAGTTTGGTAGGATACTTTGTTGGGCTTCTATCTGCTGTCCCGCCTATATAAAGGTTCTCATCTCTTCACGCGTAGGTATGCTTTATAGTTCTACAATTCCCCACTCATTTTCTTTTCGCTAAAGCCCTGACTTGATCATCGAAGTGCCTGCACTGGGTATCCCCTAGCTGGCCTGTAACGATTCTTTCTTCGCAAGAACCCGCGTCCGCTGTCCTTCCCGAGCACCCGGTCGGTCACCCCGACCGTCTGACCGGACATCCCGAGCAGCCGGTCGACGATCTAGGGGTGAATCTTCGGTCAACATTCGAGCAGCCATCACTTGGTAGCCCTCTTCACTTACCGACAGGATTAATTTGCTAGAACTTTCCTCGCATATCTAACATCTAGTCCATCATCACCTATTAGAACTTTCATTATCAACATTGGTTGAACTTTTATAGTGTCAAATTTCTAATCTACTGGACGTACTTATAGACTTTCCATCAATCAAGTGTATAATCAACTTTGAACAATGTCGACTTCATCAAATATTGAGTATCTAGTCAAGTTTGAGCTATATTATATACTATAAAATATTTTTAACATATTTCTTTCGCACACAATGAAACTCAAAATGCTACTATAGGGTTGATGAAAGTCTTGCATTTTACCAAGCTAGATAATATATTGTTCAAATATTAATATTTTAAAGAATAATCAAACTTGACCCATGGCAATTACACTAATAAGTTTCTCTAATCAAACCTCTCTATATATCTAAAATATTTGTTTGTTTTGAATGTTCTCCTTTTTCTAGAATTTTTTAAGTTCTAAATATTGTTATTTTGATTAACGCGTATCATTGAGCAGAATGAGATTAATATTTTTTTAAAAAAGATTAAGTTGAAAGTAAGCTAAAATACATATAAAGAGCATATGTATGTTTCTAGGGGGAAAAAAGTGCTTGTTATTTATCTTTGCATTTTGACATTATAATAATAAAAAAAAGATGGAATCCATTATCCAAGGATCTCATACAGCCAACCGTCATATGTGAAGAAGTAAATCAGAAAGTTACAATACCAAGGTGAAGTTACAATTGACCAAGGTGAAAAAGACATTTGTCTTTGCTTTAACAAGATTCGAATCTTTGCGTAGTGTGATAATATCTATTTCATAATAACTCGGGGTCCTTTGCATTTTGACACGTAGACTATCAAAGTGGTTTAGATCAAACTATCTTAATGAGCCTGTGCATGAAATATAAAAAAAATAATGAGAGTATTGTTGTGCTTTCAATCGACACTTATTCCTTTGCATTCTAAATATTTAGATTTTTTATGTTAGAGACCGAAAGTGATAGAAATGATTCCATTAAACAAAATCATAATTTCATCCATTCACGTTGGAAATAAAATCGCAACAGAAAAATATGTTCGTTTATTCCATTTCACCATATCATACACTTCTCATTAGACATTTTGACATGAACTTGGCATGACAACCTCTCAGAGAAGAGAGAAGTATAAAACAAGTCCATTCTGTTGTGATTATTTACAACAATTCATCATCAGAAAACAAAACAAAACAAAACAAAAAAATAAAGTCAATCCTATCCACCATCACCCAATGTTGGTAAACACCAATTTAGCTTGCCAACATCCTACAATTCTACTAGTCAATCTTGCCATGTACAATTACAGGATTCGAGACTTCAATGGTACCACTCATCGTAGAAGGTTCTGTAGCAATATGTTTTATCGTCCAGTGAGTGTGGCGCTGATCTCCTTAGAAAAAGAAAATTCTTCTTCATTATTCATTACTATGAGGGTGGGCTGTTTGAGTGGAGTTAGCAACTGGTTGTCACTTGCCAACATCATCACCACCTCTGCCATTGTTGGCCTGTCTTCCCTATTTCCTTGCACACACAAAAGTGCCATTCGGATGCAACGAAGAATTTCAGCAGGAGGGTATGAGCAATCCAATGTTCCATCCAGAATTTCCAAGGACCGGCCTTCTTTCCATAGCTTATATGCCTGGAGAATCATGTTCAAATCGAATAAAAATGATATTACTAATCTAGTTTGTTTGAGCAAATGAAGGTAAAGGTATCTACTGAAATTCTTACATGGCCTAAAAGATTCAACTGTGCATCAGCTTGATTGAAAACTCTGTTCCTCCTACCACTTAGAATTTCTAACACCAGAACACCAAAGCTAAAAACATCAGATTTGCATGAAAAGATTCCATTTGTTATGTACTCGGGCGCCATGTATCCACTGCATATGATGATCAAGAATGTCAGTAAGTTCATAATTTAATTGAGTTCAAACGAACAATCAACTACTGCAGAACGTACAATGTCCCAATTGGTCTTGAGGTGGCAGTCTCATGGAATATGTCTCCTTGAAATATTCTTGCTATCCCAAAGTCTGATATTTTGGGGGTCATATCTTTGTCAAGTAGGATGTTGCTCAGCTTCAGGTCGCGATGAACCACACGCAAATTAGAGTCTTGATGCAAGTATAAAAGTCCCCGAGCAATCCCAACAATAATGTCAAGACGTTTTAGCAAGTTCAAAGATGCACCTTGACTTTTGCCTGGCAAAAGGATTTTGGCAGTGAATACAACAAAACTAGAAGTTCTATAAAATTTGTTACCATTAGTGTTCATGTAAATTCGATAAAAATGGAAGTATATCTATGAGAAATTTGAATTGAATATTTATGCTTTATGGTCCAACCAATTATGCATACACATATGCTGGAGTTAATAATAAAGTAGAGACTTACCAAATATGAAGCCATCTAAACTCTTTTTCTCCATGTACTCCAAAATTAGTATTCGCTCATCTCCATCAATACAATAACCAAGAAGCCGGACAAGATTTCTATGCTGTAAATTAGCAATTAGTGTAAGCTCATTTCTGAACTCATCTGGACCTTGTGACGAGCATCGTGACAACTTCTTGACCGCTATTCTTTGTCCATCTTGCAATTGACCCTGAAAATAATATTGTTGAATCCTTGATTTTTTTTTTTCAAAAGAACTTTCAGAGAAAAGGCATAGTTTCAAACATCACACTCCTATGCTACTAGAATATATTACCATGTAAACAACACCAAATCCACCTTCTCCAAGTTTGTTATCATCAGAGAAATCGTTGGTTGCAGCTATTATGGTAGGCAAATCAAAGGAAGGCAATGCTGCTGCTATGTTTACTTGGCCTGCCACATAACTCAAAGATCAGATTCATCATGGTAGCTTTGGCGATTGATAGGAAATAGCTCAACTTGCATACAATTCCCTAAAGAAATTTAATCAAAAGGTATTCAACTTGCTTACCTTCAGCCCCATCCCTTATTCCAATGTGATCAGAGATGATTGAATACGGATGTGGATCAGATGAATCAGAATAACTTGTGGAAACCTGTTTAGCACGTTCCCGGTGGGATGGGTTGTTTGAACCTAGAGAATTGCCTGCAAAGACATCATGATATATAAACAAATGCTCAATACAACATATCTAGGCCAAAACTGCAGAAACATTTTCTAGCCTCATTGCAATCTAAAGTCATATAGACCATGTTTATGCAAGATAAAATCATGATGATGAAACATTCATGCTTTTTTCTCGAAGAATACAAGAAATGTAATACAGGTTTGTTCATCTACCACACTTTTTGCTATGATAAAGCAATATCTATCCTATTCAACTGGTGATCAAAACTCTTTTTTCCTCCTATACAGCTCAGCCATCCATTTACATTGAATTGCAGCATCTAAAATTTCTTTTGAGAATAATCAGGTACTCATGCAGGCAAAATTTTCACCAGGCTTTAACAACAAGTTGTGAGTCGCAGTATCTGGGATCAGGCTCAGGGTATAGAGGGAGACCAAGGTTATATTTTATTTTGTATGCAATTGCACTATGCAGATTGAACCACTTGTTAAGGCTATAGCTATGAGTTACTTCAACAGTTCCATAACTTGGTATGACATATCATAATGATCCCTGATGATTTATAGTCAACATAATAACTATAAAAATTGACTGAAATACGATAAGCAAAAACTGTAAAAAAAAAAAACAAGCATCATCACTAATAGTGCACCTAATTAATTAATTCATTAGCTGATTAAAAATAGCTCAATTTGAATATATCATGGTAAAATCCAAGTACCTGATTCTATCGTCTCTGACAAGTCCAATTCCAAGCAAGCAATCCTGGCAGACGCTGCCGCGGTGCCAGTTCGTATAGAGCCTGGGAATCACCATAATAACTCGTTCAGAAAACATACGATGATAGACTACAAAGATTGTTAGATTTTCCGACACTGAAACTAATGCCCTTTATTCTTAAAAGACATCACATTACTTCACAAGAAAGTACAAAAACAATGGACTTATAATAAAACTATTATATTCTGTCTCTCCCTCTGTGAGTGTGTTGCATGTAAGAATTCATCAACAGTAGACTACAATACCTTGTTTTTTTCTATGTCTTCTTCTCCATAAAAGTAGGCCTAGGCAGAACATTAGAAGAAAACCCACCACCAAAGGAATGGTAATAATGAAAACAGTCTTTCTATCACTGCCTTCAAAGGAAAAAACAATTCACAAAATTAGTCAAACAGGTTTGCTGTATACGAAGCATAAGGTTGGAACAAGATGAGGCCAAACCATTGCTTACCAAACTCTGAAGCCGAAAGGCGCACAAACAATTCATCATTTCCTTTCTGCGGGAACGCCCTCAGATCCCACAAGTCGCCGGTCCAAGCCACGCACCGGCTCGGCCCAACCCACGCGTACGCCGAGCAGGAGCAATTCCTCGAGCACCAATCGCGGCACTCGGACAAACCACTCGGCCCTCTGACCGCCGTCGCGTTCGCAGTGTCCGGCAGCTTAACGTGCTGCACCGCCCAAAACTTGTCCGACGCACAGCTCAAATTCCTCCTCCTCTCGCACCCGGTCCCGTCATTCGCCACCGAGAAGCCTTTCAGGCAATCGCAGGAAACGGTGGTGTAGATCACGCTGCAGACCCCGTTGGCTCCGCACTTGGAGTAGCTGTCGCATAGATCCTGCGGCACGCTCCAATTAGGGTTCCACTCGCCCTTGTCCGAATCCCAACTGGATCGCTGGTAGCTACCAGTGGCCGGGTTCACCACGGCCCGGCTCAGAGCCGTCGAACCGGGCGGTTCGGTCGTGTAGTAATAGGCCTCGGACCCGTTCAAAACGAACTTGTAATTCAAGTGGCTGTTCTGTACCAAGTCTGGGTAGCCGCTGAACGTGTCGCCGTTCCACGGCCCGGTCCGGAAGATTACCTGCTCACCCCGCCGGAGGTAGAACTCCGGCACGCCGCCCTCCGCCATCTCGTACACGTAGTCTCCCGGCGAAGGGTCGGTGGCGCTCCTCCACGACACGAGCCGCCGCCGAGATTCGCCGCCGAGATTCAACGTACCGAGCTTCATGCCGGGGAGGGAGGTGTCGCAGGGCTCGTCGAAGCTCTGCCACAGCGTCGTCGAGTTGTCGGTGAGGATTAGATTCCCCGAGTCGAGGAGCCTCAGAACAGGGTTTTGGGCGGCGGACGGGGTAGCTCTGCTTGCGTTCCAGACGATCCTAGTCCTTCCCGTGGCGTTGCTGCGGAGGAAAAGCTCGCCGGCGTCGGTGAGGGTCAGTTCCCCTCCGGCGGAGGATGGCAGGGAGGCGTTCCTGTTGGCGACCCAAACAACTACTCCTGGATCGACTGCGTACCAGATGCCGAGGTAGTAGGCGGTCGGCGCATTGCGGCTGAAGAATCCAAGCACGAATACGTTCCTCGCGGATGTTAAATTCTCCCCGGGCGAGATCGACGTGCCCGGCGACATCGTATCTCCTTCGTTGACAAACACGAAAAGATATTGAAGCGAAGTCTGAGAAAAATCCAATTTTGATGCGAAGTCTGAGATGCATACCAGCAAGAACACCAACCGCTTGCAGAAGAACAAAAGGCAGCAACAGGATTGCATGGCTCCGTGTCTTCATGCAGCATCAACCCACCAATTGCTGCTGCTGCTGCTGCTGCTGATGATGATAAACCTGTGCTCAATGTCGTGGCCCTTTAACTCCCAGCAAAATAATGGCATATAAAAGTCAACTCGTTTTCTTCCAATGGGAAAGCTTCATTCGCGGTGGGCACGAACTGAACCATCAAGCTGGGAGGGTCAACGCTGTCTGCAGCATCTGCTTAAATTTCAGCAGACTCGTTCAAATGTAGACAAATGGATAAAATTTGAATTTTCTCCTAATCCTATAAATTTTAGGAACGAAATAAAAACTCAAAAGAAAAAATATAAAATATATAATTTATTATTTTTTTTATCATGATATAACAAGAATAAAATATAAACCGAAATACAAATAACTTGGTTAAAGAGGTATCGTCCTTGTCATAATGTTGTCGATTTGATAATGAAGGATGATCTTTCAGGAGTTTAGGGCGGCGCCGTAAAACTACATAAGAAATAAGACACTAGATCAAAATGATATCCTAAATCCTTGGAGACCTCCTCTTTATATAGGGGTTTTATATATGAAATTCATATTTAATAATCTGAAATCAAATAAATATAAGTTATATTATTTTAAGAGCTATTTACCTGCATAATTTACAAATAAGCTCATTTAATAGGATAATAATATTTAAAAAAATAACCAAAATAGTATGTGAATCCCGAGCCAAATAAAGGTAAAAGCAGTATGTAAATCTGGACGTAATCCCTGATTTCCCACAACAGTTCTATCACAACAAACAATCACCAAACTTTCCGTTAAGTTTAATAATAATAAAAACATACACGAGATGGGTCTTTGTGAATCTGAACCTTGACCAAACTTACCCGATGTGGACGGCTCGATGTATCTAAAAAAAAGAAAAAATAGAGAACAAAAAAAATTGAGTTTGTGACAGACTTAATCATTTCTCATTCTGTTAGACCTTTTGAACAGTTTAATCTGACTTAGAAATTCTGATTATTGTGTCTAATGTTCTAGATTTAATCAAAGTCTTTGGAGAATTTAATTTCGTTTTTCATGATGATATATAAAGTCAAGATATGTTAGGTTAGTCTTTTGACAACTGTAATTGTGTGTTTATTCAATGAAATAACCTTCATCTCGTTTCCTTTGACAATAAAGATGGATTCATCATGAAATTAAAATAAATTCACTTGGATGACAGAATATGTGCGTGTTGGTGATGTCAAAATTAGATGTGATAGCATCTTGAAATCTTCAAGGCGGGAAATTGTAAATATGAATAAGAAAATGCCTAAAGTTGAAAGATGTGAGGAAAAAAATTATGATATCTCAAAATGAATTTGATATGATATTTCAAAATGCATGCGCTTCGACTTCAATATTTCAAAATTATATAAATATCTCTAAATCAACTGGTGTAAAATTATATAAATATTTAAAAATAAAATCAGTAGACTTAATCCATAAAAAGAATGTCTTCATCTCTTGAATATTCTATCAAAAATTAGTATGAAATGTATAGATAATTTAATCATTATCTAATTTTTACAAGTTGATTAATTTTAAGATGGATGATTTGATCTCATATTTACCTACCAAGTAAATTCAGAAAGCATGACAATTTTTAATGTGGCGATCGATTGATAAATCAAGCAGCAGACAAATTAAATCTGGGGTGATCGATCCGGCCCCACGGAAGTTTCCCACCGATCACCAGGGTAAATCGGGAAGCGCTCGCGGTGGCAATCTAGAAGCCCAGCGTCCCAGGGTTCGCGCCCCATTTGGAGGAAAAATTCCTACAAAATGCGCCGTAGCTGAAGATCGAACCGGGGATGCTTGAGTTAACGACTAATTACCCTACCACTGCACCATAGCCTCGGGGGCCTTGATGTGGCGATCAAGAATCACCAGTAGAGTGTCTTACATATGAATTGAATTCTAATTACTTGGAGATATACCTGTGGCTTACCACCATAACCAGAACTGTTAAACAGGCCGACTCATAGCAGGTCGGTCATTTGGCGAGTTAGGATAGGTCGACCCATCATTTTGACAGGTTAAGAAATCTCCAATCCAACCCAATTCAAGGTGGGTTGCGGGTTAGATGGATTAGTCCACGACCCATAAAAAAATAAAAATATATATATATAAATTTTAAAATTTTTAAGTTTGGTTATAAATTACTGAATCATTAGAGAAAAGTTGGTCAGATCGGAATCTAACAAAATGCTTCACCAATGTAATGTTTTCGTTAGTATTAGCATCGACGATATCAGAATCGAATGATAACATAATATGAATTGTGAATCCTTGATTTCTCGCATGTTATAGTAATGCATATCTAAAATTAGTAAAGGAATGAATGAGAAAAAACATGGAAGAAAATCTTCCTACTTGAGTGGAATAAGTTTTGATTAAATGCTCTTTTCTTTTCAGTCATCAATCACTAATAAGAGAGATTCTTGCTAGTGGTGCTAAGTTATGAGGGTTTTTTTTTTCTCAAATGGGTTAATAAAATTTCAATTTAATCCATTTAAATTATTTAGTGGGATAGACTAACCTAATAGGTCCAACCCAAATAAACAATTCTAACCATACCAAACCCTAAGGCAGTATGAAATGCAGGGATGGTTTTATGATTTTTGGTTTTTGATTTTAGGATTTTATTTCATCAGTAGGAGTTTTATACCCGGGTAATAAATTAACTTGAAAGCATCAAAAAAGAAAAATTAGAAAATAAAAATTTCAATTCATGTTTATTTCGTAAAAAAAAAAATTAAAGTTATCTAATGATAAAAGATGATTCATTCATCCCCAATATTCAATCAATCCATCTCAGAATTAATATGGAGGAGATAAATCACGAGGGCTACTAATCTGGATACTATGACTAGTATGTGGAAAGGACAAATATATTAATTCTGTTAAATTTTAATTTCAGATCTCATGATAATAACGCTCAGATATTAATCATCCGTTCCTGCTGTGAAGATAAAATTAAAATCAACTATCAGCATGCAGCGGACGATCTTAAAGGCAAAATTTGTCTCTGCCAAATTAGATGGAAAGCAGGGTGAGGAAAAAGATAAAGAACGAAAATTAGGCAAATTGGCCTTCTACCCAAACATCAAAAAAATATTCCTCTTACGCTAACCACTTTTTCTCCTCTTCGCCCCTTCTGCCAACCATCCGACTGTTGCACAATCACTCAAGGCATGAAGGACTATATTCTGCCCACCATTCGACTGGTGCACAATCATGGATGTCAGATAGAATAATTATTATTATACGGACTCGATTGTTACACAATCACTCAAGCCATTAAAGATCATATTCTATCAACCATTCGAACAAAACAGCAATTATCCCACAAATAAAGAAAAATCTATTATTTTCTGACTTTCATAAAAAAATTATTAAGAATAGAAAATAAGTGTTTATATATATTCTAAATCTTAATCATATCAAAATGAAAAATTCATAATAAAAATTTTAACAAAAGGAAATTATCAAAACAAAATACTTATAGAGACAAACTATGACTCATAAATAATTAACATATAAAAAGATCTTAAATATAAAAAAAATAATATTACTAAAAATAAAAAAATAATATTCAGAAGCTCCTAAGAGAACTTAAACAGTAGATTATGGACTTGAAATTTGATGATTATGAGTTTTTCAATAACAAACATATATCTCTTCTACACATGCATGAACATATACAGAGCTTAAATCTAAATACCAAATTTAAAAATTATGATCCATTAAAAATTAAATACTCCTATATTAATTTTGTATCAATCACTCATGCCATTAACCAGCAATCACGCGCGCTTCAGCTTTCGGCCGCAACCACTCCGACCATCTTGCAATGTCCCGAGTAAAAATGAATTAAATAAAATCCAATTAAATAATATGAATATATATATATATATATATATATATATATATATTTGAAACTCAAAAATATAAATAATTTTGACTCGAGTTCGATTTGAAATAAAATTCAAACTCGAGTTCAATTCGAATTGTTTGAACATTTGAACATATTCGAATTATAATTTGAAATGGATTAAATTTGAATTCGATTTGAATTATTGGAACATTAATTTGAATATATTTAAATTGAAATTGTGAAAAAAATAGAATTCGAGTTTGGCTCGTGTGAGACTCGTACCAATCGAATAAAATATTATAGGTTCAAATTCGACTTGAAAAAAGTATCGAACATGTTCGAGTTCGGCCCAAATTCAATACTGTAAATATGAATCAAATATTTTTCAAGCCTACTCGAAAAAGCTCACGAACCTATAGGACCGATGCACGTGAGAGAGGAGGAGGGAGAGGGTGAATCACATGTATTTGAAAATAAGACTTGATTTTCGAAATCGGGTGCGCAGCGGAAAAACACTTAAGAAATAACAACAATAGAAAACTCAAAAAAAAAACAAAATTCAAGAATTTACTTAGTTCGGAGCATTTGGGAACTCCTACCCCAAACTCAGGTCTCTTGGACCTTTCCGATTGATAATCATTAAATCTCTCTATCGGTAAATTCTCGATAGAGCAGTCGAGTATAGAAAGGAGCTGGGAAGTATAACAAGCCTATACTTCTCTATTTGCAAAATTGAACTTTAAATTACAACTTTAAATTTCGTTACCTAAGACAAGAAGTTGAAGTTGAAGTTGAAGAGCTCGGGTGTTGGTGTTGATTTGCTGGCAGTGGTCAGATATAGAATAGTCGCAGTAGTGTGAGAAAGAAGTGGTAGAATGATTGCAATTACTTGTATGAAAGTTGTATCTAAGTTTTTGACCGAATAACTCTTATAAAGGGTGTTGAGAGCACCCTAGTTCCCAACTAGGACGCCTCAGATCACAGCTTTGATCCGATTCGCAACCTACGCAACTTATCTTCTTGAAGGAGCCTTCCAACCCATCTGAGGTGCTTGAGGCGCCTCACTTCCAATCGGAGGCACCTTCCATCAGCCGACTTTTTCCTCGCTGTGTGAAAGCGCCTTCGGCTTATCTAGGGCACCTTAATCATGAACTGAGGTGCCTTAGGAGGCACCATCTGAGGCTTCTTTTTCAATTTAGCCCTGTAAAAAGTGTTAGTCCACAAAACAAATATCTACCCTGCAAAGCAAAGTTAACACATTACAAAATAGGATAGATGTAATTATTATTAATTAGATCATGTCTTCTCAAGATCAAAATTTAGTCATGATCTCAGCTTAGATATCCGAAATGACTCTAAGCTGGACCGCGCCTAAAGTCCCACCAAGGGTCGTCCTCACCGGATCTCTCTTCTCCGGTAACTTACCTTCACTTACCAATTGCAGTCTATATTGGGCTTCTTTGATCCACCGAGACTTCTTGCCAGATGCCCTATCTATACTTCAACCAGTTATCAGATCCTGCGGACCCAGCTAGGCTTCCTACTAGGTATCAACCTATCTAGACTTTAGCAAGCTGTCAGACCCCATAGACCCAACTTGACTTCCTACCAGGTATTAATTACCCCGCCTTCAGCCTGATGTTAGGTCCTAAATTTTTTAATCCTGCACACTTAGTAATAAGGTTAGAAAAATATAACGTCTAACATTGACCATTTTTTATATATCAAAATCTATGTTTGATTATTAATGCAAACTCCGCCAACAGAATCGACTCAATTCATTTGTACCACAAGCCCTGGGCAAGTCATACATGATATTTTTTAACCGGAGGCAAATTTCAAAAAATAAGTCCCCTCAAACAATATCATCTATTTTTTGGTTACTACTACACGGCATATATTGCTACAATGGGCAAATATTCGAATCTCGATAAAGTTAAGAAAAATATCCTTTCCATAGTCGCCAACTACAATTTCTCGATTTACCTCCTCATAGATGATCATGAGGTTGGCCGTTAGGGATGACAATTTTCCCTGCAGATTTGGATACCCGGGGGAAAATCCGAAACGGGGCGGGTTTGAGGAGGTATTATCAGATTTGGATTCAGATTCGGGTTTTTTTTTAAAATCCCCGAAACAGACTGGGGTGGATATGGGGATGCTATCCCCATCCCCGAACCCGCTTCGATATCTCTAATAATAATAAATTAATAATAATTATTAAAATAATTTCAATAATATTAAAGATTTATGAAAATTTAATACGAATCATAAATTAATAATTATTATTAATTTATTATTATTGAAGATATCTATGTGAAGGGGATGAGGATGGGGGTTTATTAATTCCCGTGGATTCGGGGATGGAGATGAAAATTTATTTCGGAGACGGGGATGGACCTGCCTTAGTGCCATCCCTATTGGCCGTGTGAAGCTGGAGCTGTAGGATTACGGATTCCACTTTTGCTACCATCGATCTGTGCTTTAAATTCATTCATATTTTTTTTAATTTTTTTTTTGAGAGATTGATAAATATTTAGGAGTCACGTTTTACTGATTATATCTAGCAAACTATTTAAAATATATTAGAATATATAAATTATTGATTTTGTTAAAAAAATAATTTAAATACTTTAAACTCAATTTGAGAAATATGAATACATGAATATATAAATAAATGATGCGTACAGCTTGTATCGTTAGTTTAAAAGAGGCTTTACAAAAAAGTAATTGTAAACAACTGTGATCGTTATTTTATAACATATTTTTTAGGAGTTCAATTGCAACAACTGATGCTTAATTGTGTTAATTAGTTTTCTTTTAACAACAAATGGCCTTGTTGAACTTTTTTTAGGATGCTTTGTTTATGCAATCATGATATTTTTGGAACTTTAAATGACTATCTTATAGTTTCGTAGAGAGTGATAAATAAAGGTGTAAAAATTCTAAAATAATTGTCATGACGGGATGGACTAATAATTAATATGTGGATGTTGTCACAAAAATCCCAAAATAATTAGTAATTTTGGACCATCTAATCCTATACTTTGGATTTATATTTATCATTATTTTTATGAGTTTTTTGGTCTAATATAGCAACTTTAGCAAAACTGTCACATGGATTTATATTGGTCAATTATATTTCTCAAATAATTACTTCTTTACTCCTAAAAACATATTAAGTTAGTGTATGTGCTCATTTTCCAATTATGATAGTTTGAGTTATCAAAATTATTATATGAATTTAAATTATTTAAATTTTACAAATAAGTACCTCGTTGTACTCTCTAAAACCTATTAAGTCGTTCTATATCTTCAACTAATTTTAAGCAATTTAGATCTATATAATATATCTTGGATTTATTTTGATGTGATCAATCAAGTCAAGTTAGGTCTTAGTATGTTTTGATCCCTGTGTCTAATTAGTGTGTAGGAGCTTAGGAGCGCAGGAATTCTAACTAAAGATGTATCAGACGAGAAGGATAGTACGGGAAAGGGAGTCAGCGGGTTCGGTGTATCTGAGGGACGCGAAGACTGCAGAATAGTACACCGGTGAATGAGAAGGGCATGTGCGACGTGTTGATGCAGTCTGACGTTGATTGTTGTTTTGGTGTTGACACCGATTTTAGTTTAGGTTGATGACTATGATTATGATTGAGTCCTGATCGGGGATCAGACATGGTATGGAAAATCCTAGCTTGGAGGGCTAGGTGTTGGAAAATCTTAACTTGGAGGATTAGATATGGAAAATCCTAGCTTGGAGGGCTAGGTGTTGGAAAAGTCCTGATTCAGAAGGGTTGGGTGAAAAGTCCTAGCTTGGAGGGCTAGGTGAAAAGTCCTAACTTGGAGGGTTAGGTGAAAAGTCCAAACTTGGAGAGTTATGTGAAAAAGTCCTGACTTGGAGGGTCAGGTCCTAGCTTGGAGGGCTAGGTTTGGAAAAGTCCTAATTCGGAAGAGTTGGGTGAAAAGTCCTAGCTTGGAGGGCTAGGTGAAAAGTCCTAACTTGGAGGGTTAGGTGAAAATTCCCAACTTATAGGGTTAGGTGAAAAATCCTTAGCTTGTAGGGCTAAGGTGGATGAAATCCTAGCTTGGAGGGCTAGGTTTGAGTCCCTGGATCGGTCTAGTGACCGATCAGGGATATTGGCACGCTGCTCCTTCGTGGATCGGTCTGGTGACCGATCCAGCGAAGACTGATCGGTCTGGTGACCGATCAGGGAGCGCACAGTGAGGTTGGGAACCTACTGTGTGGCTCCTGATCGGTCTGGTGACCGATCAAGGAGCGGGTCGTTGCCTTGTTGCTTGGCTCCTGATCGGTCCGGTGATCGATCAGGGAGCAGGCAACTTCCTCACTGCCTTGCTTCTGATCGGTCTGGTGACCGATCAGGAAGCACTCAGTGAGTTGAGTTCCCCCGCTGATCAACTCCTGAACGGTCTGGTGACCGATCCACGACTTAGGATTTGATTTCCGCAGTTACTGTTCACTCAGACGTGGACCGATCAGGCTTGAACCTGATCGGACAGGGAGCTACCTGATCGGTCTGGTGACCGATCAGGATTCACTCTGATCGGTCTGGTGACCGATCAGGCTTGTGTTGCCACGAGAGCTGGGAGTCCCAGCTAAGCGGTGGATCGGTCTGGTGACCGACCCACAAGCCCTGGATCGGTCCGGTGACCGATCACTTTAATTCAAATTGCACTGTCAGACGCTCTGATCGCGTCTGACCGTATCCGATTCTCTGCGCTTAACATCTGATACATGATTTGCTGCTTGATATGCTGTCCTAATACTCTGATTAAGCTGCAGGTGATAGGGAAGGATTCAAACACTCAAGGAGAGTCAATGGAGACCTTTCCTTGGAGCAGGTTTGTCTGTTTTTCCATCTCAGGTTGCAACGGGCACTGGCGCTGACTGGAGCTGCTGACTGGGGCTGGTCTGAGGGAAGCTCAGGGAGTCCAGAAGAGCTCAGTGGTGGCTGGTGGTTGCAGGTGAGCAGTTGGAGGCTGCAGGGAGATGTTGTCACCTGGCGTTCAGGAGAGAAACAAAAGGAGCGCTGTGGAGCAGAGCAAGAAGAAGTTGTTGCTTTGGTTTTCTGCTGTGATTCTTGATGCGTGCTTGTGCTCCTTGTTGATCATCCACTCTTGAGAAAGCTACTCTAATCTTTGAAGCAACCAGCCTTTGCTTGAGCACTTGGAGGAAGGAACAAGAAGCTTCGAGTCCAATAGCGGGAAGACACGGGGAAATGGTTCTTGCGTGAGATCGTCGCTGGGTGGAGCTCTGAGGGAGCTTGCTGTGTTCTTGTCTTTGCTAATTGCTAAGTAAGATCTTTCTTGTGTTTCACCGTGCTTAAACCTATATCATTGATTGAAACGCTGTGGAGAGGTTACTCCACCGAGAAGGAAGTTGCATTCTATCTGGTGTTAACCGGGGCTTGATCTGCCGACGATCAAGGGATCGCCCACCTTAAGGGCACGCCAAGGAGTAGGGGCAAGTTATCCCCGAACCTTGTAAACCCTCCTTGTTAGCGATCTTGTTTGTTTGTCCTAGTTAGTTTTTGTCTTCTGCATTTCTGCACTTCTTTGTTTCCATTATTTCTTCCGCTGTGCTACTAACAAACTGAGTGCAGAAGTTTGAAAAGCTTAAAGCCCAAGTGTTTGGCTATATTCACCCCCCCTCTCTAGCCATCCAAACTCCAACAAGTGGTATCAGAGCTTGGGGCTCTGTTTTTACGGATTAACAACCGAGAGCTATCATCCATGGCATTGAGAGAAGGCTTTAGCACCACCCGACCTCCTTTCTTTGATGGCGCTGATTTTCAATATTAGAGATTAAAGATGGAGTATTATTTGAAGATGGATATCAACACTTGGTTCGCGGTGAAGGAGGGCTTCACCCCTCCAAAGGATGATGAAGGCAAGGAACTTGAATCGTGGCGGTGGACGGTCGAACAAACTCGAAAAAGTGAAGCCGATGCGAAGGCGGTTGTCACTCTACAATGTGGCATGAACAAAGACCAACTTATCAAGGTTGGTCCTTTCACAAGTGCAAAGGACTTGTGGAACAAGCTCATTGAACTCCACGAGGGCACCCGAGATTCAAGAATCACCAAGAGAGATTTGTTTCTCAACCAATTACAAAACCTTTCCATGAAGGAAAATGAATCGGTAAGTGAGCTACATAGCCGGTTCAAGGAAGTCTTCAATGGGCTTCATTCGATTGATGAAAAGGTCGAGAATCGCGACCTTGTGAGGTATGTACTAAAAGCATTTCCAAGGAATGCTTTGTGGTCATCCATGGTGGATGCCTACAAAGTATCCAAGGACTTATCAATTGTTAAGTTAGATGATTTGTTTTGTGAGATGGAATTCCATGAAATGGCTAACAAAGGCTCCAAGGAGAAGGAGATTGCCTTAGTTGCAGGGGAACGATCCAATAAGAAGAAGAAGGAGAAGAAGAAGGAGAAGGAAGTCTCTTCATCTTCATCCTCTTCCGAATCCGAGTCCGATTCCGAGGAAGATGGCAGCGGCTCCTCATCCTCCGAGATGGCGAATTTTGTGAGAAGGATGATGAGAAGGGGTCGACGCTTCAAGGGTAAAGGTAATCCTAGTGAAGCTAAACTTGATAAGACTAATGCTTCTTGCTATGAGTGTGGTAGGAAAGGGTATTTCAAGAATGAATGCCCGAAGCTAAAGAAGAAGGAGGAGAAATCCAAAAAGAAAGAGGAAAAATCCAAGAATAAGAAGAAGGCCTTGAAGGCCACTTGGGATGAATCCTCCTCAAGCTCATCGGATGAAGAGAAGGAGGAGAAGAGAACAAGGCATGTGACACTCATGGCTCTTGGAGAGGAAAGCAGTGATGAATCATCCAACTCCTCAAACGCGGCTTCATCATCTTCGGATGATGAAGAGGTAACTTCTCCCGAACTTGAGAAATGTTATAGAGCTATTGCATGTTTAACCAATATGCTAAAGAAGTCTAAAAATAAGGTTAAATCATTGCAATTGGAAATTGAACAATTGAAAGCATCTAGGGATGATAATATAGATGACTTGCATGTTGAAATGTTAGAAGATGAGATTAAGTCATTGAAACTTGAGGTTGAAAATTTAAAATCCTCTAAGGTTGAGGATATAGATGATTTGCATGATGAATTGCTAGAAGAAGAGAACAAATCATTGAAGAATGAGGTTGAGAGACTCAAGAATATTCTTGAGAAGTTCTCAACTAGCTCTAAAACCCTAGACATGATCTTGAATGCCCAAAGGGTAGTCTACAATAGGGCCGGTATTGGTTACCGACCCAAAGAACTTTCATTTGTGTCCTTGATGTCTAGGACTGATATGAGACAATCTAGGACACCCAAGGTTCAAAAGAAAGTTGTCAAGGCATGAGTGCCTAAGTCTTGTTTAGTTGATGCTTTAGGTCCCAAGGTTTGGGTACCTAAAACTTCTATTTTTCGAATTGTGTAGGTTATGATTGAGGGGGAGCATCTATCAACTTGGTTCGTTGATAGTGGATGCTCCAAACACATGACCGAGGATAGATTATTGTTTACCACACTTCACAAGAAAAGTAGAGGTAATGTTTCATTTGGTAACAATGGTAGTTTTAAGGTCATAGGAATATGAGACATTCAAATATCCGAATGTCTTAGAATTTCAAATGTCCTTCTAGTTAAGGGGATGACTTTTAATCTCCTAAGTGTCAGTCAATTGTGTGACACGGGTTACACAATTGATTTTCAACCAAGTCAATGTCTAGTTAGATAACATGACACCTTGGACACGGTACTAGTAGGAACAAGAGTAGACAATATTTATCAAGTTTCATTTAAAAGTGCTACTAATGTTTTTGCTAAGTGTTTCATGTCAAAAGAAGAAGAGTCCACCCTTTGGCACCGGAGACTTGCACATGTGAACATGAAGAACATCCGGAAGTTGGCCAACAAGGGATTAGTTCGTGGCTTACCAAGCATCAAGTATGAAAAGGACAAACTTTGTGATGCATGTCAAATGGGTAAACAAACAAAATCTGCACATAAAGGTAAAAGTGATGTAAGTATATCTACCGCTTTAGATTTACTTCACATGGATCTATTTGATTGTAGTACTATCATATCATTGAATGGAAGTAGATATTGCTTCATTATCATTGATGATTTTACTAGATATACATGGACTTACTTTTTAAAATATAAGGACCAAACCTTAGATGTTTTCATTTCTTTTTTAGAAGAGTTGAAAATGAAAAATCATCAACAATTAAGACAATTAGAAGTGATCATGGAGGTGAATTTCAAAACCAACGGTTTTTAGAATTTTGTCAAGATAGAGGGTATAGGCATGAGTTCTCTACTCCTAGAACACCACAACAAAATGGTGTTGTAGAGAGGAAGAACCGTGTTCTACAAGAGGCTGCACGAAGCATGCTTAATGAGTACTCACTACCGAGTTACTTATGGGCTGAAGCTGTAAATACAGCTTGCTATGTGCAAAACCGAGTCCTCATCCATAGGTTTTTAGGAAAGACTCTTCATGAACTTTGGTTTGGAAAACCACCTACGGTTAAACACCTTAGGGTGTTTGGTTGTAAGGTATTCATTTTAAACACCAAGGACCACCTTGGAAAGTTCACGGCAAAGGCTGATGAAGGGATACTAGTCGGGTATTCCCTCGTTAGCAAAGCCTACCGAGTCTACAACAAGAAATCTAGATTAATTGAAGAGTCTTCTGATGTTGTCTTTGAAGAAATTCCAAAAGTCAATGGTCAACCAGAAGATGAAGTCCAATTCGAACTTAGGAGACTAAGTTTGAATGAGAGTCCAAATGTTGTTGATGGTGATGAATCCGATGACGGTGAGCCTAGACATCCCATAGATCAGCCGGATCCTGTGGCTGAGCTTATGTCTAGTGAACCCATTCAAGAAGCACCACCAACACCAAGGCAAACTAGATTAGCCTCTAGTCATCCCCAAGACCAAATTGTTGGAGACATCCACCATGGGGTTAGGACTAGATCATTCTTTAGGAATGAGGCTAATGAAGTTGCTCTAATTTCCGAGATTGAACCTAGAAAAATTGATGAAGCATTAAATGATCCCGATTGGATCATTGCAATGCAAGATGAACAAGGTCAATTCGAAATGAGTCAAGTTTGGGACTTAGTCCCTAGACCTAAGAAGACCACCATCATTGGAACCAAATGGGTCTTCAAGAATAAATTAAATCATAAGGGAGAAATTATTAGAAACAAGGCACGCTTGGTAGCCAAGGGCTATAGTCAAGTTGAAGGCCTTGATTATGATGAGACCTATGCTCCCGTGGCACGATTAGAATCCATCTGATTGATGCTTGCATTTGCAGCACATCGTGGCTTCAAGTTATACCAAATGGATGTCAAATCAGCCTTTCTAAATGATCTAATAAGAGAAGAGGTCTATGTCGAACAATCTCTGGGGTTTGAGAGTTCCGAATTTCCAAACCACGTGTTCAAGCTCAAAAAGGCAATTTATGGCCTTAAACAAGCACCCCGAGCTTGGTACGAGCGGTTGTCGACATTCTTAATTGACAAAGACTTTGTTAGAGGTTAAATAGACCCTACACTATTTCTACGGAGAGATGGTGATAACATTTTTGTAGCCCAAGTATATGTCGATGACATAATTTGTGGCTCAAACAACAAGGGCTATTTAAACAAGTTCATTGGACACATGGAAAGTGAATTTGAGATGAGTCTAGTGGGAGAGTTGACCTTCTTCCTTGGACTTGAAATCAAACAAACCCGAGATGGGATCCATGTGCACCAATCAAAGTATATACAAGAAATGCTTCAAAAATTCAACATGAGTGATTCAAAAGAGGTGACCACTCCCATGGCTACAAAACAAGATTAGACAATGATGAGAGTGGTAAACCCGTTGATTTGACTCAATATCGAAGCATGATAGGGAGTTTGCTATACCTCACAGCTAGTCGACCTGATATTCTTTTCGCTGTGGGTATGTGCGCTAGGTATCAAGTCTGTGCCAAGGAATCTCACTTAATCGCTGTTAAGCGAATTTTGAGATATCTCAGAGGCACAATTGGAGTTGGTCTATGGTACCCCTGTACTGAATCATTTGACTTAATTGGCTATACGGATTCTGACTACGCTGGATGTAAGTTGGACCGGAAAAGCACAAGTGGGGGTTGCCAATTTCTAGGATCATCCTGAGTAAGTTGGTCAAGTCGGAAGCAACATTGTGTTGCTCTCTCCACGACCGAGGCAGAATATATTGCTATGGGAGAGAGCGTATCGCAATTGTTATGGATGATACATACCTTAGAGGACTATGGATTGAGCTATAAGGGTGTGCAAGTGTTATGTGATAACATTAACACAATTAACTTAACCAAGAATCCAGTCCATCATTCTAGGACCAAACATATTGAAGTACGTCACCACTTCATTAGGGATCATGTAGCTAGGGGAGATATTGTACTCTCACATGTAGAGTCCAAGTCAAACCTCACTGACATTTTCACTAAACCACTTCCCGAAAATGAATTTAGTTTTCTAAGAAGGGAGTTGGGAATGTGTCGCGCTTCATGAACTTCAAAATGCATTCAAACCCTTCATGATTATTTCAAATTAATGGGAAACAATTGGGTAACTTTGGGAACATCTCACACAAACTATAAGGTTTACCAAAACGTTTTTGTTTGCTAGAAATGGGGTGAGATGTTAGGATCAACTCAATTTCTCAAAATGTCAATGCATCCCTTGAGAAATTAAGTTGACGGGATAAAAATCACTTCGGTGACCAAGTATGGGGAAAAGCAATGCATAACATATGTGTATTTTGCTCCATGATCATACTTGGACATTCCAATCAAGGAAACTTGATTGGAAACTTGAATTTGATACAAACTTAGTTGAAATTTCTTGAATGATTGTTGATTGAGTTTGACTCCACTTGGGTGGAGCAAAGTGATTGTTGAACCTATAAGGACCTTTGATCCTTGTTTAGGGATCAATTATAGTCAAGATATCACTTCCAAGATTGATATCTTTTATCAAATCCTTTTAGAAAACGTGTCAAAGTCTGAAACTGAAAGTTTCAGATCGAATCTGGGAGTTTCAGGAACCCTGATCGGTCACTGGACCGATCAGGAGTAGGGCTGATCGGTCCCTGGACCAATCTGGCTCCCTCCTGTGGTGATCGGTCCAGAGACCGATCAGGAGGGCTTCTCAAAAATCATCTGACCCTACTGTTCGCTTCCTGATCGATCAGCTGATCGATTAGGAGCCTGCCTGATCGGTCTCCCGACCGATCAGGACCAGGCCAGTCCGATCAGGTTGGAGCCTGATCGGTCTGGGCACTCTCAGATCGAACGGTGATCCGTTCAATCGCATTAAAGTCTGGTTGGTGGACCGATCCACCAACCGATTAATTAACTCTTCTAAAACCCCTCATTGCCGTCCCCTAGCAGCCCTCCGCCAGGGGGTGTTATATATATTGCTGATTCTTCATACGATGACCACGCGGGGAATTGATGACATTGACTGTTATGATGAGCGTTATGTTTGATTGTACTCAGTTCTTTTGATGTGTCTTGACCTTGATGTGACATGTCTTTGCCATGATATTTTTCTTGTAATTCATACTTGGATTACCATGTTTTGCTTATTATGCATGCTTATGATTTTGATTATGTTGCCTTGCCCGTAATACATATGATTGTTTTACCATGCCCTATCTTTGTCATATGTGTACATATGTTTATCAAAATCAATCAAATCTTTATTGTTTTGGGATACCCCTTGGGTTGAGGGGGAGTATGGTTAAACTTAACAGCCCTTCTAGACCCTTTTCGGTGTTCGACAAAGGGGGAGAGTGTGGTTGGTTAAGTTTAGGATGATTATGTTATTGGGGGAGGATCCTGATTCCCCTATGATTCTGAATTTGAGAAAATTGATTGAGAATCCCTAAACTTAAAATCGGGTTGTCAAACAACAAAAAGGGGGAGATTGTTGATGCAGTCTGACTCTGATTGTTGTTTTGGTGTTGACACCGATTTTAGTTTAGGTTGATGACTATGATTATGATTGAGTCCTGATCGGGGATCAGACATGGTATGAAAAATCCTAGCTTGGAGGGCTAGGTGTTGGAAAATCCTAACCTGGAGGGTTAGGTATGGAAAATCCTAACCTGGAGGGTTAGGTATGGAAAATCCTAGCTTGGAGGGCTAGGTGTTGGAAAAGTCCTGATTCGGAAGGGTTGGGTGAAAAGTCCTAGCTTGGAGAGCTAGGTGAAAAGTCCTAACTTGGAGGGTTAGGTGAAAAGTCCCAACTTGGAGAGTTAGGTGAAAAAGTCCTGGCTTGGAGGGTCAGGTCCTAGCTTGGAGGGCTAGGTTTGGAAAAGTCCTAATTCGGAAGAGTTGGGTGAAAAGTCCTAGCTTGGAGGCCTAGGTGAAAAGTCCTAACTTGGAGGGTTAGGTGAAAATTCCCAACTTGGAGGGTTAGGTAAAAAATCCTTAGCTTGGAGGGCTAAGGTGGATGAAATCCTAGCTTGGAGGGCTAGGTTTGAGTCCCTGGATCGGTCTAGTGACCGATCAGGGATATTGGCATGCTGCTCCTTCGTGGATCGGTCTGGTGACCGATCCAGCGATGACTGATCGGTCTGGTGACCGATCAGGGAGCGCACAGTGAGGTTGGGAACCTACTGTGTGGCTCCTGATCGGTCTGGTGACCGATCAGGGAGCGGGCTGTTGCCTTGTTGCATGGCTCCTGATCGGTCCGGTGACCGATCAGGGAGCAGACAACTTCCTCACTACCTTGCTTCTGATCGGTCTGGTGACCGATCAGGAAGCACTCAGTGAGTTGAGTTCCCCCGCTGATCAGCTCCTAAATGGTCTGGTGACCGATCCACGACTTAGGATTTGATTTCCGCAGTTACTGTTCACTCAGACGTGGACCGATCAGGCTTGAGCCTGATCGGACAGGGAGCTACCTGATCAGTCTGGTGACCGATCAGGATTCACTCTGATCGGTCTGGTGACCGATCAGGCTTGTGTTGCCGTGAGAGCTGGGAGTCCCAGCTAAGCGGTGGATCGGTCTGGTGACCGATCCACAAGCCCTGGATCAGTCCAGTGACCGATCACTTTAATTCAAATTACACTGTCAGATGCTCTGATCGCGTCTGACCGTATCCGATTCTCTGTGCTTAACATTTGATACATGATTTGCTGCTTGATATGCTGTCCTAATACTCTGATTAAGCTGCAGGTGACAGGGAAGGATTCAAACACTCAAGGAGAGTCAATGAAGACCTTTCCTTGGAGCAGGTTTGCCTGTTTTTCCATCTCAGGTTGCAACGGGCACTGGCGCTGACTGGAGCTGCTGACTGGGGCTGGTCTGAGGGAAGCTCAGGGAGTCCAGAAGAGCTCAGTGGTGGCTGGTGGTTGCAGGTGAGCAGTTGGAGGCTGCAGGGAGATGTTGTCACCTGGCGTTCAGGAGAGAAACAAAAGGAGCGCTGTGGAGCAGAGCAAGAAGAAGTTGTTGCTTTGGTTTTCTGCTGCGATTCTTGATGCGTGCTTGTGCTCCTTGTTGATCATCCACTCTTGAGAAAGCTACTCTGATCTTTGAAGCAACCAACCCTTGCTTGAGCACTTGGAGGAAGGAACAAGAAGCTTCGAGTCCAACAGCGGGAAGACACGGGGAAAGGGTTCTTGTGTGAGATTGTCGCTGGGTGGAGCTCTGAGGGAGCTTGCTGTGTTCTTGTCTTTGCTAAGTGCTAAGTAAGATCATTCTTGTGTTTCACTGTGCTTAAACCTATATCATTGATTGAAACGCTGTGGAGAGGTTACTCCACCGAGAAGGAAGTTGCATTCTATCCGGTGTTAACCGGTGCTTGATCTGCCGACGATCAAGGGATCGCCCACCTTAAGGGCACGCCAAGGAGTAGGTGCAAGTTATCCCCGAACCATATAAACCCTCCTTGTTAGCGATCTTGTTTGTTTGCCCTAGTTAGTTTTTGTCTTCTGCATTTCTGCACTTCTTTGTTTCCATTATTTCTTCCGCTGTGCTACTAACAAACTGAGTGCAGAAGTTTGAAAAGCTTAAAGCCCAAGTGTTTGGCTATATTCACCCCCCCTCTCTAGCCATCCGAACTCCAACACGACGTCCGTGGAATGAGAAGCTGAGGAGGAAGCTCGTTCGAGATAAAGGCCAGATTCGATTCGGGTAAGCCTAACTCTGGTTGGTCAGAAATTACCCAAGCGGATGAAAGAAGGAAAAGTCAACATAGATATTGACTTTGACCAAGTGGTCAACTGAGGAACCTCAAGTGCTTTGTGAGGCGTCTCAGCTTCAAAATTCGGTTCTGTGAATAAACAGAACTGAGATGTCTCAGATCAGAACTGAGATGCCTGATGGACCCTAATTAGGTGTCACGAATGTGGGTCTCAAATTTAGATGTGTGTAAAGCTGGAAACCCTTTTTGCAATCAAAGAATAAAAACGTAGTAAAGGGGCCATAGGTCGTATTTTTCCTAGGGCTAGTTGAGATTGTTTGATTCTAGCTTGATGTTTATGTGTCGTTTGTGAATTTTTGGGTTTTCAAATGTGATTTGGGTTTGGATTACAATTAGAAATGAAGACACAATAAAAATAAAGGAAACTTAGCTAATAAGCTAGACAAGGTGTGGGCAAATAATGACTCGACTAGGATAAATTTAATCAACTAATGTAAGGTAGCCGAATGTAAAGAATAGAACTAATAGCAAATGCAATATGTCACTAAGAGTTATATGAAACTACAGAAATTAAACTGTCAGAACAACCAAATGGGAAACAATTGTACTCAAATCAGGGGTTGGCTCTTCATTTAACACTAAAATGCAGAAATGAGAAAACTGCTATGTGCCGAAATGGATACTAAAGCAGAACTTTAAACCAAATGCAGAAATAAGATCTAGAATGCAGGAAAAACCTAATGCCAAACACACTGATTTCGAATATAAAGGTACTCCCAAAGTTGTATTAATTTTCTTGTTGACACAAATCAATTCCGAAACTGTATTTGATTCAAGGTGCAGAATTTTCAAACTGAACTGCAGGACCAACAACTGAAATTCAGTAACTAGCTAGATAAAAACAAGGATTCAGAAATAAGCTAATGTGCAGAGAATGAGATATGAATGCAGAAGCAAACCGAATGCAAAGGTGTGACACAACTCAAATTACGACTCTAAGACAGGAGCTGATTACTTGATACGCAGGAAAACCTTCAAGTCAGAAATGAATGGTGTGCAGAAATGAAAATTGAATTGATGCACAAGGAAGAAAACTGATACGCAACAAATGAAACCAATTGCAATGTAACTAAAGCAAATTGCTATGTAAATTCAGAGGAAAACTAAGGTTCAAACTCAATTCAGAATGAAACTAAGTGATACGCAGGTTAATAGGACTGATACGCAAGCTCTAAAGCATAAACAAACTGCAATTAAATCTAAGAGTTCACTAACAAGCAATCTAACTGCTACAAGTGCAGAAATTAACACTAATTAGAGCAGAAAACAATTTGGAAAGTTAAACTACAGCTGATACAGAAAATTCAGAAATAGAACAGATTGCGGCAAAAATGAAATTACAGCTAAAACAAAGAAATTAGCTACGAAAACGAAGCCTCAATCCTCCCTTAGCTCAAAATCTCCTTGCTCGTCACACAAGGGCAAGCCAAGAACCCCTTCAGCTCCGCAAATCACTGAAAACAGCTTCAATCGATCGATTCTACTCAAACTGCACTCAGCTGAAAAATCCAATCCAATCTCCTCGATCTCAATGGATGGGATTGCGATGATGATTTGAAGATGCTCTGAGCTCACCTGAGGGCCCCTACAGATGGCTCAGATGGACGGAAATGGCTCGCGGATGAGATCCAAGTGTTTGGATCACAGAACTGCCGAAACCCTCAAACAACCCTGTTCCGACGCAATTTTGAGCTGAAATCTCCAAGAAACTATCCCCCAATGATTCAAATCTTGATCCAAGGTTGAGGTGGTCATGCCTTCAAACTAAGGAAATTGCAAGAAAAAAATGAAGAAAAACGAAGAACGAGCACTGTTGCGGCGAAGACGCGACAAGCTGCCCTGTGCAGAAAATCTGATTAAGTACTTAAGAACGAACGGTCCAGATTGTTTTGCTCAGATCCAATGGTTAATTCTCATCTGATTTGACTCAAACTTTGATGGTGTTGATCAAGGGTCAGGATTTGCCTCGTGGTAGCTCGGATCTTCCAGATTTGCAATAGATGGCCCAGATCAACCCGATATTTGAATGGACGATGTAGATCCTCTTGGCTTGATCCAACGGTGGAATGATCTCTGATTTGGATGAAAATCTCAGATCTTGACCTGAGTGCTTGATCAGCCTTAACCCTAGCTCGGATCGCCTCAGATGGTCCCAGATTGCTCAGATCTAGCCATTTTTGAATCGGACGGTCGAGATTAATCTGAAACTTGATCACTCGATCCGGGTCCACTTCCGACTCAAGTTTGACCCAGTATGCCCTAGGTCTATGATCCTTTCATGCCTACAAAAATAAGTCAACAATTTAGTGGCAAAATCATTTCAAATATGTAAAAATTTGCAATTAAGTCCAAAATAGCAATAATTTCTAGATCCTAGGGTAAATTCACAATTAAGTAAGTAAAATATGGGTCAAACTTGGATTTCAGCAACTAAAATGACCAATAAAATAGCACTTATCAACTCCCCCACACTTAAGCATGAGCGTCTCGCGAAACTACTAAGTATGTATCCCTTGGGTTTTCTCAAGCATAATTAGAAACAAGTGAAAAGAAATTACCTAAGGTTGTCAATTGTCAAAAATCTAAGCTCTGTGGATTAGTATCTCGTCCTTAAATCAACAACTTAGCCTTTTCATCCTTCATGATTCATTGAAATGAATTTAACTCACTAGCCTTTCAAGAGAAATTTTTGGTGGCTCTCTTCTTGAGTTCTAAATTGATGATGGAAGTGGAGCTCACTCAAACACACATGCTTCTTGCACTACCATAGGCTTGCTTGTTATCTACTCTCCACCATTATTCATGATTAGGATCAACATCTACAAAAACAAGTGAAAGACATAGAAAATGGTAAGGAATGGAGTAAAAGCCAAGAAAATAGAAAATTGATGGAGTGGAAGACTTGAGTGCTCAAGGATGTTTCCAATGTACTTTGCTTCTCTTTACAGTCCTCTAGTGATATAAAAAGTGTGATGGAGTGAAGCTTTGACATTGGCCTTCAAAAATTTGATGAAAAGACCTCATTAGTTCCTTTGTGCCAATTTTCCATCTTGCGTGCCAATTTGCTTCCTTCTCTTTTCTCATCATCATTTTCTTCTTTTCCTTTCTCTCTAGTAAAGTCAAAAATGTAATGGAACAAGGCTTTAATTCGGATGAGAAAAACATTCACTTGTTTTATGGTACCAACATTACATTCTTGTGCCATTTTGTTTCTCTCTCTCTTTTTTTTCAAACTGTTTTCTATTTTTTTTTCTCTGCTCTCAAGTCTCCTAATGGAGCATTTCAGATCTTGCAAAACTCTAATTTCTTCATATCAGTTGGCATCTAGGAGTAGTTGAGCACTTAAAGTATTCCACTCAAAAATTCTGCTCAACAAGTTGAATTTTAGCCAACTTCATTCCATTTCCTGCTCTGCTTTGAAACTCTTAGCAGCCAAATTTTTTTCTTGTTCTGATAGGCTGTGATGTGCTTACAATTTTTGATACATTCATACACTTCATTTCGTGATTCACAGCCCTTGAAAACTCAATTTCATTTCAAGTTGATACAAAACTACTTGTATGGAAACATTCCAATCAGATTTTTTTCTTTTTCAGCTGCAATCTCAGTTCACCTTTTCAATCTTGCTGCATGTCATAGTTTCTCATAACTGTCGAATAACTGTGCTTAACCCTTACCAGCAATCCTTGCTATTCAATTCAATTTCTGATGATTGCAGTAAGTTGGATTCCAGCCTCCAAACTGCATTGCATTTCACTGCTGCCTTCAGATTTCAAATCTGCTGCAAATAGATTGAATTCAGGGAAGAACCATTCTGCATCCTTTGCTTAATTCAGTAATGCAATGCTAAATTAGAAAACTCAGATTCGGTTTAAAGTTGACACAGAACTGCTTGTATGGGAACAAATTTGATATGGTAAACAAATTCTGCGCAAATTTCTGCACTTGTCCAGCTCCACTTCCAATCTGATTCTTCCAATTCAGCTTCACAAATAATCCTTCAAGATATTCAACACTTTGTAGCTTACTCATTTCAGCAGTTTCAAGTCGAAGTATCCCAGATTGCAAGTTGGACTCAGCTTGTATCATTTCAGCAGCTTGATACCTTGCTGTTTTTCTCCAATTGATAGCAAACTTTGCACTAGTTCAGTTCTGCACAGCTGAATTCTAGATTTTCTCACAATGTTTTTGATTTTTCACAGCTTCGTTTTAGACTTCCTGGTAGCTGGTGAAAGTCTACTTCTCAATTTTCAGCAGCTATCCTTGAAATTCAGCTCAGAATTTCCTGCTTCTGACTTCTCAGCTTTAGCTCAGTTTCTTTTCAGCTTTTTCTCAGCTTCATTTCAGACTTTACAAGGTGTTGCTGATCTTGACTTCCAGAATTTTAACTTCCCAGTTTTTAATCCAACCCATTTCTGACCCAAAGTAGCAGATCTTTTTCTTCACTTTGGCACAAAATTTTTTTCTTTTTGCTTTGCGTACCAATTTTTTTTCTTCTTCAGATTTTTCTATTGCTTGCCACTTGAATCTTCAAAGTATAATATGGAATCTAGATCTTCGATTGCTTCCATCTCTCTTGCTCATTCTTGACACCAACTCACTCAAACTCATTCTTGGCACATGTAATTGTAGATTTTTTTTTTGACATGAAATGCCTCTTTGATACTAAATATTTCCAAAACACTAGTCACTCCCCCACACTTAATCCTTTGTCCGTCTCGGGCAAAGTACCATTAAGAAACATTTCAAACAAACAAGTCCATAGAAAAATGGGGTTAAGAGTAGGAATAAGGAAAGACAAATAGTATAAACATGATTAGTGCCAAAAATTGATATGGAAAGGTAAACAAATTGATTAGTCTCTATAGATGTGATCCAATCATTGAAATATGACTTAGAAAGAACCTAAGCAAGTTCTAGAGTACAATGACATATGTGTATCACAAAACTAAGGCTAATTCTCACTAGGTGCAAATAATTCATCTCAAGTCATCAATTAAGAATCTAAAGCCAAGTAGTACTCAAGCATCCAAGAATTCATCCATTAGCTCAAACCTTAAGTTTTAACAACCAAATTTAATTTATTTTCAAAAGACTCTAAAATGACATGAAGATAACCTAAAGGGATACATTTATTCCTAATCATGTAAGAAACAAATGTCCAAGAAGACTAAAATGGTATATTCACGCATTCATTAACAAGGACTCAATTTAAAAGAAAATTCTACTTCTAGAAAACATAAAATTGAAACATGCAATGAAAGAAAATACAAGAAAGAACAAACTCCCCTTTATTTCTGGTGGACGGAGTCTATCAAGAAGTAGCCTCCATCGTGGTAGTGGAGGAATATGAGTGGCTGAGAGAGCTTCCTTCATTTGATCTATGTCATGGTGCATGTCTCTCCCACACTTGAACTTTACAGAAAAATGCTCAGGTGGCCGAAGGCGATTTAGGTTCAAGATCCATGTAAGAGGTGGAGTGCTTCGAATTAAAGTAAAATCATCTCCTCCTTCTTGATGCCTTTTGAAAGTTCTTCCAGGAGGTTGGAGTCTGTTCAGATGGAGCACCCACTCCAGAAGTCTTCTGGTCCTGCAAAACCATGTAATACCTCTCTCAAGCATGCAGGGTAAGAAAGAAATGAAATAATATCAGTCTCTGCATGAAATGTATCCAAAACTGCATCATATCCAATGAAATCAATTCTTGGTACCTCAATGAATTTTTCACAATTATTTTCTACAAAGGATGTATCAAGCAATGTATTACAACCAATGAAATCAATTTTCGGTTCCTCAATAAGTGTTTCACAATCAATTTCAGCATAAGATATATCATGAGATTCATCACAACATACAACATCAATTTCAGGTACTTCTAAAAATTATCCATAACCCATATCTACAAAAGATGTATCAAGTAATTCACCACATTCAACCAAATTAATTTTAGGTGCCTCTAAGAATTTTTCACAATTAAATTCTACAAAAGATGTATCCACAAGTGTATTACAAACAATAAAATCAGTTTGAGGTACCTCTATGCAATTTTCAAAAGAATTAAGAGGAATACTTATCTGATCGTGCTGAAAAATACCTGGAGGTTCTACAAGAGTGGATGTAATTATTGGCTCCTCCTGGTAAAGTATAGGTTCCATCTCAGGCTCAAGTTCTGGTGGACACTCAACTAAAGCAGGTGATCCTTGGGTTCTTGCTTCCATCATGCAAGTCCCTACACTTTCTGGTTTGTCCTCTGAATCTTCTAATGTATCCATCACTGTTGGTGGTCCCTGGGGCTTAGTGCAATCCCCTACACCTGTAGAATCATCTCCTATGCATGCTCCTTCTGTAATATCTGCAACAAAAATATTAGAAAAATTAGGACCATCAACAACTAAATCCTTACAAAATAAAAGTTTAGAAGGGTCCTGTAAAATTACAGAATCAAAATCAAGGTTGTTACAAGCTCTGTATCCATCTTCTCCAATGCCTCTAAATCAGTAGGAATGGGTGATTCTTGGGGCTCAGTGCAATCCCCTACACTTTCAATCCTATCCTCTGGATCTCCTGATACATCAACCAATGATGGTGGCCCCTGGGGCTCAGTGCAATCCCCTACACCTGTAGATTTATCTGATTGTCCTGATCTTTGGGCTAGTATTTGATTCATTTGATCAACCAATTTCCAAAGGCGTCCTGCGATGTCTTGACGCTCTTGTTGTTGTAAAATTTGTTGAAGCATCTCTTTTATCCTCTGTTGTTGAGCCTCATTCTCATTAGGATTCTCAAAGCCTCCTTGATTGTTGTGGGACTCCTGTTGATCTTGAAATGTGACATAAGGTTGCTGAAAATTAAGAGTAGGCTGTGAGTTCTGAAATGGGAGTTGTTGGGGCTGCTCAAATGATTGAATGGGCTGATATAACTGCTAAAAATTTTGCTGGAATGATGGTTGAATTTGTTAAGAATTGTAGCCCTGGAAATCTTAGATCTGAGGTTGAAATTGTGGTGGTGAAGACTGAATTTGAGTGAGCTGGAAACTCTAATTTTGTGGCTGGAAATTCTGGTTGCAAGGCTGGAATTGCTGTGGTAATTGATATGGTTGCTGAAATTGGGGCTGGAATTGCTGAATTGGTTGCTCAAAACTCTGGAATTGTGGCTGCCCATGCTGAAAATTCTGACTTGGCTGAAAATCTTGCTGAAATTGTTGAAATTGTGCCTGAAAAAATTGATTTGTTTGCTGAAAATTCGAATAGGGCTGTTGGAAGTCTTGTTGTGGTGGCTGATTAAAAGGTTGCTGAAAATTTTGTTGAGACTGCGGAAATGGTTGAAAATTTTGTTGAAAATTTGGATTGCACCCTTGCTGAAAATTCTGAAATTGTGGTTGAAACTGCTGTGGTGGCTGATTGAAAGTTTGGTACTGCTACAAATCTGAATAGGGCTGCTGAAATTGTTGACACGGTTGCTGGTGCGGAGATGAATAAGCATTCGAAAACATTTTGCATCTGCAATCCTGTCACAAAACAAACAAGAAAAATGATAGCAACCGTATACAAAAGATAAAGCACAAGAAAATAGAATCAAATGATATGTCCATAAGAACACAAGCAAAAATCAAATAACTTAACTACTAGCCTCCCCGGCAACGACGTCAAAAATTTTGATGGACCCTAACTAGGTGTCACGAATGTGGGTCTCAAAATTTAGATGTGTGTAAAGCTAGAAACCCTTTTTGCAATCAAAGAATAAAAGCGTAGTAAAGGGGCCACAGGTCGTATTTTTCCTAGGGCTAGTTGAGATTGTTTGATTCTAGCTTGATGTTTATGTGTCGTTTGTGAATTTTTGGATTTCAAATGTGATTTGGGTTTGGATTGCAATTAGAAATGAAGACACAATAAAAATAAAGGAAACTTAGCTAATAAGCTAGACAAGGTGTGGGCAACTAATGACACGACTAGGATAAATTTAATCAACTAATGTAAGGTAGCCGAATGTAAAGAATATAACTAATAGCAAATGCAATATGGCACTAAGAGTTATATGAAACTACAGAAATTAAACTGTCAGAACAACCAAATGGGAAACAATTGTACTCAAATCAGGGGTTGGCTCTTCACTTAACACTAAAATGCAGAAATGAGAAAACTGCTATGTGCCGAAATGGATACTAAAGCAGAACTTTAAACCAAATGCAGAAATAAGATCTAGAATGCAGGAAAAACCTAATGCCAAACACACTGATTTCGAATATAAAGGTACTCCCAAAGTTGTATTAATTTTCTTGTTGAAACAAATCAATTCCGAAACTGTATTTGATTCAAGGTGCAAAATTTTCAAACTGAACTGCAGGACCAACAACTGAAATTCAGTTACTAGCTAGATAAAAACAAGGATTCAGAAATAAGCTAATGTGCAGAGAATGAGATATGAATGCAGAAGCAAACCGAATGCAAAGGTGTGACACAACTCAAATTACGACTCTAAGACAGGAGCTGATTACTTGATACGCAGGAAAACCTTCAAGTCAAAAATGAATGGTGTGCAGAAATGAAAATTGAATTGATGCACAAGGAAGAAAACTAATACGCAACAAATGAAACCAATTGCAATGTAACTAAAGCAAATTGCTATGTAAATTCAGAGGAAAACTAAGGTTCAAACTCAATTCAGAAAGAAACTAAGTGATACGCAGGTTAAAAGGACTGATACGCAATGCAGAAAATAGGGAAAAGCTGTTACGCAAGCTCTAAAGCATAAACAAACTGCAATTAAATCTAAGAGTTCACTAACAAGCAATCTAACTGCTACAAGTGCAGAAATTAACACTAATTAGAGCAGAAAACAATTCGGAAAGTTAAACTACAGCTGATACAGAAAATTCAGAAACAGAACAGATTGCGGCAGAAATGAAATTACAGCTAAAACAAAGAAATTAGCTACGGAAACTAAGCCTCAATCCTCCCTTAGCTCAAAATCTCCTTGCTCGTCTCACAAGGGCAAGCCAAGAACCCCTTCAGCTCCGCAAATCACTGAAAACAGCTTCAATCGATCGATTCTACTCAAACTGCACTCAGCTGGAAAATCCAATCCAATCTCTTCGATCTCAATGGATGAGATTGTGATGATGATTTGAAGATGCTCTGAGCTCACCTGAGGACCCCTACAGATGGCTCAGATGGACGGAAATGGTTCGTGGATGAGATCCAAGTGATTGGATCACAGAACTGCCGAAACCCTCAAACAGCCCTGTTCCGGCACAATTTTGAGCTGAAATCTCCAAGAAACTATCCCCCAATGATTCAAATCTTGATCCAAGGTTGAGGTGGTCATGCCTTCAAACTAAGGAAATTGCAAGAAAAAAATGAAGAAAAACGAAGAACGAGCACTGTTGCGGCGAAGACGCGACAAGCTGCCCTGTGCAGAAAATCTGATTAAGTACTTAAGAACGAACGGTCCAGATTGTTTTGCTCAGATCCAATGGTTAATTCTCATCTGATTTGACTCAAACTTTGATGGTGTTGATCAAGGGTCAGGATTTGCCTCGTGGTAGCTCGGATCTTCCAGATTTGCAATAGATGGCCCAGATCAACTCGATATTTGAATGGACGATGTAGATCCTCTTGGCTTGATCCAATGGTGGAATGATCTCTGAATTGGATGAAAATCTCAGATCTTGACCTGAGTGCTTGATCAGCCTTAACCCTAGCTCGGATCACCTCAGATGGTCCCAGATTGCTCAGATCTAGCCATTTTTGAATCGGACGGTCGAGATTAATCTGAAACTTGATCACTCGATCCGGGTCCACTTCCGACTCAAGTTTGACCCAATATGACCTAGGTCTATGATCCTTTCATGCCTACAAAAATGAGTCAACAATTTAGTGACAAAATCATTTCAAATATGTAAAAATTTGCAATTTAGTCCAAAATAGCAATAATTTCTAGATCCTAGGGTAAATTCACAATTAAGCAAGTAAAATATGGGTCAAATTTGGATTTTAGCATCTAAAATGACCAATAAAATAGCACTTATCAACTCCCCCACACTTAAGATTGAGCGTCTCGCGAAACTACTAAGTATGTATCCCTTGGGTTTTCTCAAGCATAATTAGAAACTAGTGAAAAGAAATTACCTAAGGTTGTCAATTCTAAAAAAATCTAAGCTCTATAGATTAGTATCTCGTCCTTAAATCAACAACTTAGCCTTTTCATCCTTCATGATTCATTGAAATGAATTTAACTCACTAGCCTTTCAAAGGAAATTTTTGGTGGCTCTCTTCTTGAGTTCTAAATTGATGATGGAAGTGGAGCTCACTCAAACACACATGCTTCTTGCACTACCATAGACTTGCTTGTTATCTACTCTCCACCATTATTCGTGATTAGGATCAACATCTACAAAAACAAGTGAAAGACATAGAAAATGGTAAGGAATGGAGTAAAAGCCAAGAAAATAGAAAATTGATGGAGTGGAAGACTTGAGTGCTCAAGGATGTTTCCAATGTACTTTGCTTCTCTTTACAGTCCTCTAGTGATATAAAAAGTGTGATGGAGTGAAGCTTTGGCATTGGCCTTCAAAAATTTGATGAAAAGACCTCATTAGTTCCTTTGTGCCAATTTTCCATCTTGCGTGCCAATTTGCTTCCTTCTCTTTTCTCATCATCATTTTCTTCTTTTCCTTTCTCTCTAGTAAAGTCAAAAATGTAATGGAACAAGGCTTTAATTCGGATGAGAAAAACATTCACTTGTTTTATGGTACCAACATTACATTGTTGTGCCATCTTGTTTCTCTCTCTCTTTTTTTTTCAAACTATTTTCTGTTTTTTTCTCTGCTCTCAAGTCTTCTAATGGAGCATTTCAGATCTTGCAAGACTCTAATTTCTTCATATCAGTTGGCATCTAGGAGTAGTTGAGCACTTAAAGTATTCCACTCAAAAATTCTGCTCAACAAGTTGAATTTTAGCCAACTTCATTCCATTTCCTGCTCTGCTTCGAAACTCCTAGCAGCCAAATTTTTTTCTTGTTCTGATAGGCTGTGATGTGCTTACAATTTTTGATACATTCATACACTTCATTTCGTGATTCACAGCCCTTGAAAACTCAATTTCATTTCAAGTTGATACAAAACTACTTGTATGGAAACATTCCAATCTAATTTTTTTCTTTTTCAGCTACAATCTCAGTTCACCTTTTCAATCTTGCTGCATGTCATAGTTTCTCATAACTGTCGAATAACTGTGCTTAACCCTTACCAGCAATCCTTGCTATTCAATTCAATTTCTGATGATTGCAGTAAGTTGGATTCCAGCCTCCAAACTACATTGCATTTCACTACTGCCTTCAGATTTCAAATCTGCTGCAAACAGATTGAATTCAGGGAAGAACCATTCTGCATCCTCTGCTTAATTAAGTAATGCAATGCTAAATTAGAAAACTCAGATTCAGTTTAATGTTGATACAGAACTGTTGGATCGTGAAAGCCGATAGAGGGGGGGTGAATATCGAAAATCGCTCTTTTTCGGAAAACTAAGAGTAAGTGCACAGCGGAAATAAAAATACGAGACACAGCACAAAGACACAGAGATTTTTACTTGGTTCGGAGCCTGTGTCGACTCCTACTCCAAGGCCCACAGTCGTTGACCGTTTACTTTGGGCAATTCTATAGTCGCGCAATTAGGTTACAATGATTTTAATTACAAAGAGAGTGCAATCAAATAATAATAAAGTATTAAGCTCTTCGTTACCGACGTCCGGAGTGTATCGATTCTTTTTAAGGGCAGCGGGACGTCGTCGGCTCGAGGTGAGGCGTTTCTGGAGCAAGGCACGAGCGTAGAAGAGCGTGGAAGCTTTGGAATCAAGTTGATGTTAAGCTTGGGGTCGAGGGGGTGCTATTTATAGCCCCTAGGGCGCCCTGGACGTCGGGGGCACCCTGCCAAGTGTCATCCGATCCGCAGCTTGCTCGGTCAAGCTTTATCCCACCTAAATAGGGATGAAGTTTGACCTCTGGGGCGCCCTGGTCGCTGAGGGCGCCCTGGTTGACCCGGTCTTCTCGGCTGGATAGATTTGATTGGCCTCGCTGGCGTAGGCGCGAAGCGCCTTGGCTCCTGAGGGCGCCCTGGGCGCTCAGGGCGCCCTGGCTGCTGAGGGCGCCTTGGATGCAGAGGGCGCCCCGGCCAGTGGTTAGCCGAACTCCTTTTTGCCTTACTTGTTTCTTGTTCACCGTGGAGGCGCCCTAGACACTCAGGGCGCCCTACTCAGTTGCTGCCTCACTCCTTTGAGGCTCTCTGAGCTGCAGACACACGTTCCTTTGGTCCTGCATCTAGGGTTAGTCCGAAAACAAGATAAAGCATTAATTTATACAGCCTTAGCTGTCTTGGTTCTGACTTTGGTCTCCAAAATGGTGCCCTAGGTCGAACCGACGCCTACTGTTCCCTCGACGGGGAACGCGTCCTCACCTACTCCTCTCGGGAGAATTTACCTGTTGCCAACCGCTCCTTTGGTTGGACTTTTGCCTGACGGTCCTTTGTCAGGGCTTAGATGCCGAGCTACCCTTCGCCCGGTGCCTAGCAGTCCTTCGCTAGGTCTTCAGTCCCAGACTGTCCTTCGCCTGGTGCCTAGCAGTCCTTCGCTAGGGCTTTTAACTCTGGCATTCCTTCGCCAGTGCCTAGCGGTCCTTTGCTAGGGCTTTCACTGCACACTTGATTAACTTGTTAGAACACAAGAAGGACTTAACTTTTGATCTATGTTGCCATTATCAAAACACAGGTTTGACTTAGGTGCATTCTGGACCAACAATCTCCCCCTTTTTGATTTATGGCAACCCTACTTCAAAAAGTTAAGTTTAAGCAAGACATGAAAAAGTTTTAGCTTTTGTTCCCTCCCCCTGGAAGGAATTTCCCCCTATGTTTTTCAAAAATTTGTGGGGTTTTAAACACTTTACTTGTACTTAAGTTTTAGATAACTTAAAAATACATAGTAGAGTTTAAAGCATAATTTGAGTTTCAAGTCTTAAGTTTTACAGTACTCAAAATGTTAGCTTAAATACTCTGTAGTATATAACAAGCTTAAGTACTTAGTAGGTTTTGAAACACTTTAGTACTTAACAAATTTGAAAAACTTTAGCTTTAGAGTAAAGACAAGCTTAAGTAGAAACCTTTTGAAAGGCTAGAGTACTTTGCAAAATTTGAAAGCTTGAAAAAAATTTTGAAGCTAGAGTACTTTGCAAAATTTGAAAGCTTGAAAAAAAATTTTGAAGCTAGAGTAATTTGCAAAATTTGAAAGCTTGAAAAAAAATTTTGAAGCTAGAGTAATTTGCAAAATTTTGAAGTTAGAGTACTTTGCAAAATTTTTGAAGGCTTTAAGTAAAAGTTTCGCAAAGGCTTAAGTGATTTTGAAAGTGGAAGTTTTGAAGGTTTAAGTATCTTTCAGAAAGACTTTTTTGAATAAAGGATAGAGTTAAGAAAATTTTGAAAAGAAAATTTTACTCTCTCCTTTCCTATCTCTCCCCCTTTGCCATATATCAAAACAATTAAATACAGCATAAATAAGGAAATAAGTAAAATTTTTGCTGTACTGAATCAATCCATACTTAAATTTATACTAAATCAATCAATTCTCTCTGTAGGGGCCTGTCTAACCCAATTAGCTACTTACTAACTGTTATAAACAGTAGTTTTTGCTAGGGTTAGTCAAGTTAAGTGTTTTTGTTCAAGTTAGATTTTCTAAACTTGACACTTAACTTGATTGCTGTATAAGTTGTATTTAGTGCCCCAATTACTGCAGATGCACTGACTTAAAGCATCTTGAATTGAGGCAAAGACCTAAGCATCTCAACCCTTTCTAGGTTATCAATCATAAGTACCCTAAGGTGCTTGTGAGATGCTGGCTTCTAAGTCTATAGGTGCATGCAGTTCTAGGGTTAAAGCCTAGGCTAAGTCCATTTTCGAAAAATCCCTAGTTTTGAAGGGGGTAGTTTTAAAATATAAAACTAAGTCGAAAAGATTTTAAAATTGATTTTGAAATAAAGCTAAGTTGAAAATGAAAACTGATTTTGAAATTTAAATAAAACAGTTTTTCAAAAATAGAAATTTTTAGAAAACTTATTTTTGAAATCCAGTAGAGTAAAAACAATTGAGTTAAACTATTCTACTGAACACAATCCTAACTGATTGACAAGAACCCAATAATTATAAACTAGTCATCATAAAATAAAAGCAGGTACTCTAGTTTCAACATAGTCAACAGTCAAGCACAAGTCAACCCTACTGAGTAGGGGTAGTCAAATAGGTACAATGCTAAGTGAATCTAAGATGAAGGACCGGGGTGATCAGATGAACCCGGCTGCCACGCATCGAATCGTGCCATCATCTGTAAGAATCGTGCATCAGCTACTTCTCTATCAGCTCGGCGAGCGTCCATCTGCTCTATGTGAGAGGCCTCGACCTCCTCTCGGAGACTCTGTATCTGTGTCTCCATACGGGTCACTCTCTCGTAGAGTGTCGGTGGAGCGGGCTCGTCTATATGGGCTTGGGCTTCTGCTGCTACATCTGTGACGTCGTACTCGACCTCCTCGTCCGAATCGATCTGATGAGCTGCTCTCCGACGTCTCCAGGACAGAACCCGGTACCGGACACCTCTATACCTGCTAGGGCGAAGTTTCTATAGCCTATTTCATCGTAGTCGGTCAGATCGACCATTTCTCCCTCGGTAATGTTCCTACCATGGTAATGTAGTAGGGACGTGATAACGTGGCAGTAGGGTGTGCGTACCCGCCCTTGCGTGGTCACACTGGATGTGTGTAGGATAGTGTGAAACATATGAAGTCCTATATCAATATCTAGCTGGTGAATCAGGGCGTACAGGAGAAAGGTATGGAATGGTCGCATAGTAGTGACGTCCCTGGTGGATAAGGGCAGAATACATCGGACTAAGACCCTGTATAGGGCGTAGTCCTGAACCTCTAAGTCGACTGACTGGAATCGTCTGGCCACTGGTTGCCTAAAGAAGTATGCGTGTAATGTGTCTAAGGTGATGTGAGAATAGGGAGCATCAAAGGGAGGCTCCCTAGGAGGATAACAACAGAAGATGGAATGCGAGGGTCGTAGTCCTAAAAATCGGTTCGGTAATGTTGGTGTGATGGTTAAGGGAATACCTTGAACCATGGTGGAGAACATGAGATTATCCTGTCTAATGATATTATTGTAAAATTCTGCACATAAGTGTTGGTGCAGAATGCACCTAAGTCAAACCTGTGTTTTGATAATGGCAACATAGATCAAAAGTTAAGTCCTACTTGTGTTCTAACAAGTTAATCAAGTGTGCAGTGAAAGCCCTAGCAAAGGACCGCTAGGCACTGGCGAAGGAATGCCAGAGTCAAAAGCCCTAGCGAAGGACTGCTAGGCACCAGGCGAAGGACAGTCTGGGACTGAAGACCTAGCGAAGGACTGCTAGGCACCGAGCGAAGGGTAGCTCGGCATCCAAGCCCTGACAAAGGACCGTCAGGCAAAAGTCCAACCAAAGGAGTGGTTGGCAACAGGTAAATTCTCCCGAGAGGAGTAGGTGAGGACGCGTTCCCCGTCGAGGGAATAGTAGGCGTCGGTTCGACCTAGGGGTCCATTTTGGAGACCAAAGTCAGAACCAAGACAGCTAAGGCTGTATAAATTAATGCTTTATCTTGTTTTCAGACTAACACTGGATGCAGGACCAAAGGAACGTGTGTCTGCAGCTCAGAGAGCCTCAAAGGAGTGAGGCAGCAGCTGAGTAGGGCGCCCTGAGTGTCTAGGGCGCCTCCACGGTGAACAAGAAACAAGTAAAGGTAAAAAGGAGTTCGGCTAACCACTGGCCGGGGCGCCCTCTCCATCCAGGGCGCCCTCAGCAGCCAGGGCGCCCTGAGCGCCCAGGGCGCCCTCAGGTGCTGAGGCGCTTCGCGCCAATGCCAGCGAGGCCGATCAAAGCTATCCAGCCGAGAAGACCGGGTCAACCAGGGCGCCCTCAGCGACCAGGGCGCCCCAGAGGTCAAACCTCATCCCTATTCAGATGGGATAAAGCTTGACCGAGCGGAGTGCGGATCGGGTGACACCTGGCAGGGCGCCCCCGACGTCCAGGGCGCCCTAGGGGCTATAAATAGCACCCCCTCGACCCCAAGCAGAACAACAACTTGATTCCAAAGCTTCCACGCTCTTCTACGCTCGTGCCTTGCTCCAGAAACGCCCCACCTCGAGCCGACGACGTCCCGCTGCCTCGAAAAGAGTCGATACACTCCGGACGTCGGTAACGAAGAGCTTAACAGTTCATTATTATTTTATTGCACCTTCTTTGTAATTGAAATTATTGTAACCTCTTTGCGCGAATATAGAATTGCCCAAAGTAAACGGTCAACGACCGTGGGCCTTGGAGTAGGAGTCGACACAGGCTCCGAACCAAGTAAAAATCACTGTGTCTTTGTGTCTCGTATTTTTATTTCCGCTGTGCACTTACTCTTAGTTTTCCGAAAAAGAGCGATTTCCGATATTCACCCCCCCTCTATCGGTTTTTCACTATCCAACAAGTGGTATCAGAGCGGGGAATTCAAACTTGGTGCAACCACCAGTTTGAAATATTTTTTTTCGTTTTTTTAAATTAATTTCTTATAATTATCTTTATCCCGCACTGCTAATCCAAGACCAAGTCTTGGCAAATTTCTTTTTAGCTTTCTTTTTCAGTCTAAATGGCCATGCAAGAGGGGTTCAGCACCGCTAGACCTCCACTCTTCAGTGGAGAAGACTTTTCCTACTGGAAAAGTCGCATGGAGGTCCACCTGAAAACTCAGGTGGACATGTGGATCATTATCCAGTCCGGTCTGGAGATCCCCCGAAACGCTGATGGACTTCCTCAGAACTACTTCGAATGGGACAACTCCCTTAAACGCAAGATAGAAGCCGACGCAAAAGTGACACAAACCCTACAATGCGGGCTGACAAAGGAAGAGCAGAACCGCGTGGGCCCCTTCAATAGTGCAAAGGAGCTATGGACAAAACTAATCGAGCTGCACGAAGGGACTTCAGATACTCGGATCAGCAAGCGGGATCTGCTATTAAACAAATTATACACTATCAAGATGGCAGACAACGAATCAGCAGCCCAACTCCACGCACGGATCCAAGAGGTAATGAACGGTCTTCACTCAATAGGTCATAAGGTTGAAAACCGTGACCTAATAAGGTATACTCTAAACGTCTTTCCTAGAAACACCTTGTGGGCATCTATGGTAGATGCATACAAGGTCTCTAGAGATCTCTCTAAAATAAAACTAGATGAATTATTTTCTGAACTAGAACTGCACGAACAGACTAACACCAATTCGGTCGAAAAAGGTATCGCTTTCATTGCAGGTAAAAACTTGAAGACAACGAAGAAGAAAACTGAACTTGAACCGGAGTCTGAAACAGACTCAGAAGATGAAGAAGGAGATCAAACTAAACTGGTCCGGCTCGCTCGAAGCTACTACAAGGAGCTGAAGAACCGAACCAACAAACGAAAAACCGGCCGAAGAAAGGACGAACCAATTGAACCAGCAAGCAAGCCTAATGTAACCTGCTACAAGTGCAAGAAAAAGGGCCACTACAAGTCAGAGTGCCCTAACCTAAAGGAGACGAAGAAGCCAAGAAGAAGGAAGGCGCTACAAGCTACCTGGGACGAGTCTTCCTCAGAAGAAGAAGAAGAGGCACCCCAGTCCAATCTCCTAGCTCTGACCGCCTCAGATAAAGTCGAGACAGAGTCAGAATCAGAACAAGAGGACGGCGAGCTGACCTTCACAGAGGACGGAGAAATTAAGGTAACTGGTTTTAATAGATTACAGTTAACTGAATTGATTTCTTTTCTTTCTCGTGATTTGGCAAAAGCCAAACTCCGGGTCGAATCCCTCCGACAGGAAGTAAAACTCCTGAAAGAGGGAGCTGACTCTAAACCCTTAACCGAGAAGGTTCAGGAAGGAACTTCTATTCAAGTTGAAAAACTTGAAAAGGAGAACTCCTCCCTGAAAACTCAGGTTAAGGAATTTAGAACAGTTTTAGAACGATTTACATCTGGTTCCAAGGGTCTTGACATGATCCTTGGAAAACAGAAATCAGTTCTAAATCGATCTGGACTTGGCTACCGAACCAAATCCCAACAAAGATCATATTTGTCTGTACTGAATCAGTCCAGAAGAAAAATTCAGGCATGGGTACCTAAACTATGCCTGAACCAACCTACTGGATCAAATCAGTATTGGATTCCCAAGGACAAGATTCACATCTTGCTTAACCATCACCGTGGCTTTAGTCCAGGGGGAGCCAAACTGAAAACTATTTTTATTAGATAAACTTGCTATTCTTGATTTAAATTGCTTGATTGATTGATTGTTTATTTTTTATTTTCTGCAATATACCATGCTTAGACATAGGCTAGCTTAAGGACTGAACAAACTTAGCTGAAATTTGACAACATAGTATTGGGTGGAGGTGAGATGATAGTACGTTAGGGAAGCCAATTTGGCGGAACTAGCCGAAGCTACCGATCCAAAATCCAAACTAGTTAGACCAGAAATTTTTCAAAAAATAATTTTGAAAATGAAATTTCATTAAAAGGCTTTGTTAAGGAAAGGGTGGATGATCCCATAAGGCTTCGGCCAAAGAAGGCCTAGTGCCTCGCCAAGACCTGGAAGCCAATTTTTGAAATTCAAATTCAAATTAATTTTTGTCAAATTCGAATCTAACACAAAATTTCAACTAAGTATAGACTTAAACATCTTTTCAAAAATTTCAAAATTAATTAATTAAGTTTTCAAATTTAATCATCCTTCAAAATTAATCAAAATTTTCAAAATTTTCAAAACTATCAAAACCTGTCTCACAAAACCTATAAGGTTAACGTGATCGAAAACCCTAGATTTGGGTGAGACAGACTAGGTAGTGAAACTCAATTTAAGCTATTCTTGATTCTAAATTGGATCCAAATCAAGAAAATTCTTTATGCGTAGGAACATAAAGATTTGGACCAATGGATGTTGGATAGCGGTTGCTCCAGACACATGACTGGAGATAAATTGAAGTTCACCAAGCTCAAACTCAAAAACCTAGGCTCAGTGGCATTTGGCAATAATGCCACACTCAAGGTAATTGGGTCAGGTAACATTGAGCTTAAATCTGATTTCATTATTAAGAAAGTTCTATTGGTTGAAAACTTTAATTTTAACTTGCTTAGCATAAGTCAGTTATGTGATACTGGTTATAGAGTTACTTTCAACAGTTCCAACTGCCTAATTAGAAATGAACAAGACTCAGAAATCATACTTAAGGGCACTAGGAAAAATAATGTATACACTATAAATCTTCCTATTATACCCAAATGTATGTTAACACAATTAGAACAATCAAACCTCTGGCATAGGAGATTAGGACATACCAATTTGAGAACTATCTCAAAAATTACCCAACTTGGCTTAATCAAAGGTATCCCCAACATCAAAAATAATGAAAACCTAATATGTGAATCATGCAATCAAGGTAAGCAAACCAAATCCAATCACAAACTAATTCAGTCTGATTTAACTCAAACCACACTTGAGCTCCTGCACCTTGACCTATTTGATTCACATGGAGCCAAGTCACTAAGCGGGAACCGATACTGCTTAGTAATAGTTGATGATTACTCTAGGTTTACCTGGGTTAGGTTCCTAAAAACCAAAGATGTAACCCTAAACCTATTCAATGAATTCTATAAACTAATTGAAAATCAAAACGACACTAAAATAAAAAGACTTAGGAGTGATCACGGGGGAGAATTTGAGAATCAACGATTCGAAGAATTCTATAAAATAAATGGGTATTTACATGAATTTTCATGTCCTAGAACCCCCCAACAAAATGGGATAGTTGAGCGAAGGAATAGAACCTTACAAGAAGCCGCTAGGGCTATGCTCAACGAATTTAATCTAGCAAACCAATTTTGGGCAGAAGCAATTAGTACAGCCTGTTACATCCAAAATAGGGTGTTAATTAACAAGCGACACAACAAAACCCCCTATGAATTATACTACCATAGACTACCAAATTTACATTACCTAAGGGTCTTTGGGTGCAAAGTCCATATCCTAAACACCAAAGACTATTTAGGAAAATTTCAATCCAAGTCAAACCCAGGCATTTTTCTAGGGTATTCAACCACAAGTAGAGCCTATAGAGTTTACAACAAACAAACTAAGAAAATTGAAGAAACAACCAACTTAATTTTTGATGAAGAAATCAATTCAAATTCTAATAATCCAGAACCAATTTCATCAAACTCTGACCAAGAAAATAATGAACAAACTATTGAACCATTAATTGAACCCCTAAATGAACTAACTATTGAACCAACCAATGAATCAACTGAACCAAGAATCGAACCAACAAATCAACCAGTTGAAACAAATAGTGAACCAAACCGACCAGCCGGACCTGAGGCTGAACCAAGCACTAGAAGAACAAAGAAACCCAGACTTAGTCACCCAACCGATCAAATTGTGGGTGATCCAACTCTAGGAGTCAGGACTAGGTCCTCCTATAGAAACCTCAGTCAAATAGCTATGATATCAAAAATAGAACCCAAAACTATAGATGAAGCCCTACCTGACCCTGATTGGATCATAGCTATGCAAGAAGAATTAGCCCAATTTGAGAGGAACCAAGTCTGGGAACTAGTGCCTAAACCTGAAGGTAAATCCATTATAGATACTAAATGGGTCTTTAGGAACAAACTAAATGATCAAGGAGAAATAGTCAGAAATAAAGCCCGCTTAGTAGCTAAGGGATTCAGCCAAGTAGAGGGACTAGACTATGATGAAACATATGCCCCAGTAGCTAGACTTGAGTCCATTAGAATGTTATTGGCCTTTGCATCCCATAAAGGATTCAAGTTATATCAAATGGATGTAAAGTCAGCCTTTTTAAATGGATTTATTAAAGAAGAAGTTTATGTAGGGCAACCCCCCGGGTTTGAGGACTTAGACAAACCTAACCACGTCTATAAACTAACTAAAGCCCTATATGGATTAAAACAAGCACCTAGGGCTTGGTATGAAAGACTATCAACTTACTTAACTACTAAAGAATTTAAACAAGGCCAAATTAACTCAACCTTATTCATTAAAACCCTAGGAAAAGATATATTTATTGTCCAAATTTACGTAGATGACATAATCTTTGGATCCACCAACACCAACTTTCTAAAAGAATTTGTCAAGATAATGGAAGATGAATTTGAAATGAGCTTAGTTGGTGAGCTTACATTTTTCCTAGGACTACAAATCAAACAAACTAGGGATGGTAACTACGTTCATCAATTCAAATATGCTAAAGAATTAATAAAGAAATTTAAAATGGATAATTCTAAAAGTATAAGTACCCCCATGGCCACTAATGTAAAAATAGATAGTGACCCTGATGGTAAACCAGTGGATCCTAAACTCTATAGGAGTATGATAGGCAGCCTACTGTACCTTACAGCCAGCAGACCTGATATTCTTTTTGCTGTAGGGATGTGTGCTAGATACCAAACTTGTGCTAAGGAAATGCACTTAGCAGCCCTAAAAAGAATTTTAAGATATGTAAAGGGCACCCTAAATGTAGAGATTTGGTATCCTAGAACATCAACTTTTGATTTAACAGGATACACAGATTCTGACTATGCAGGCTGTAAGTTAGATAGAAAGAGCACAAGTGGAAGCTGCCAACTGTTAGGTCAGAGTCTAGTTAGTTGGTGCAGCAGAAAACAACACTGTGTAGCTCTATCCACAACTGAAGCTGAGTATGTGGCATTAGGAGAATGTGTGGCTCAACTTTTATGGATGATGCACACACTCAAGGACTTTCAGCTCAACTACACCCAAACTCAAGTATTTATTGACAATATAAGTTCAATTAATTTAACTAAGAACTCAATTCAACACTCCAGAACCAAACATATAGAAGTCAAACATCATTTTGTAAGAGACCATGTAGCCAGGGGTGAAATAGCACTTAAGCATATTGACTCTAAATCCAACCTAGCTGATATATTCACAAAACCCTTACCTGAATCTGAGTTCAGTTCACTAAGAAGGCAGTTAGGATTGTGTTCAGTAGAATAGTTTAACTCAATTGTTTTACTCTACTTGATTTCAAAAATAAGTTTTCTAAAATTTTCTATTTTTGAAAAACTGTTTTATTTAAATTTCAAAATCAGCTTTATTTCAAAAATCAATTTTAAAATCTTTTCGACTTAGTTTTATATTTATTTTAAAACTACCCCCTTCAAAACTAGGGATTTTTTCGAAAATGGACTTAGCCTAGGCTTTAACCCTAGAACTGCATGCACCTATAGACTTAGAAGCCAGCATCTCACAAGCACCTAAGGATACTTTTGATTGATAACCTAGAAAGGGTTGAGATGCTTAGGTCTTTGCCTCAATTCAAGATGCTTTAAGTCAGTGCATCTGCAGTAATTGGGGCACTAAATACAACTTATACAGCAATCAAGTTAAGTGTCAAGTTTAGAAAATCTAACTTGAACAAAAACACTTAACTTGACTAACCCTAGCAAAAACTACTGTTTATAACAGTTAGTAAGTAGCTAATTGGGTTAGACAGACCCCTACAGAGAAAGTTGATTGATTTAGTATAAATTTAAGTATGGATTGATTCAGTACAGCAAAAATTTTACTTATTTCCTTATTTATGCTGTATTTAATTGTTTTGATATATGGCAAAGGGGGAGAGATAGGAAAGGAGAGAGTAAAATTTTCTTTTCAAAATTTTCTTAACTCTATCCATTATTCAAAAAGTCTTTCTGAAAGATACTTAAGCTTTCAAAACTTCTACTTTCAAAATTGCTTAAGCCTTTTCGAAACTTTTACTTAAAGCTTTCAAATTTTGCAAAGTACTCTAGCTTCAAAATTTTTCAAACTTTAAAATTTTGCAAAGTACTCTAGCTTCAAAATTTTTTCAAACTTTCAAATTTTGCAAAGTACTCTAGCTTCAAAATTTTTTTAAACTTTCAAATTTTGCAAAGTACTCTAGCTTCAAAAATTTTCAAACTTTCAAAATTTTGCAAAGTACTCTAGTTTCAAAATTTTTCAAACTTTCAAATTTTGCAAAGTACTCTAGCCTTTCAAAAGGTTTCTACTTAAGCTTGTCCTTACTCTAAAGCTATGTTTTTTCAAATTTGTTAAGTACAAAAGTGTTTCAAAACCTACTAAGTACTTAAGCTTGTTATATACTACAGAGTATTTAAGCTAACATTTTGAGTACTGTAAAACTTAAGACTTTAAACTCAAATTATGCTTTAAACTCTACTATGTATTTTTAAGTTACCTAAAACTTAAGTACAAGTAAAGTGTTTAAAAACCCCACAAATTTTTGAAAAACATAGGGGGAGATTCCTTCCAGGGGGAGGGAACAAAAGTTAAAACTTTTTCATGTCTTGCTTAAACTTAACTTTTTGAACTAGGGTTGCCATAAATCAAAAAGGGGGAGATTGTTGGTGCAGAATGCACCTAAGTCAAATGTAGCGACCCGCCTTCTCTACGTTAGACGGATCGTTACTTTTGTCTACTTCTCGACTCTAATGCACAACTAAAAATGCGGAAATCTTTTTTTTTCTTTTTAATCTATCTAAGAATGATATTCTAACTTAAATAGTCATGCATGATACCATGTCACACTTTCTTTCTCAAAAACTCGTAAGAAAATACTTATTGAAACTTGCCTCACCCAACTCAGCTTACGGGTATCAGTCGACTGATACTGTACCAGTCGACTGATAAGCCTAAAATCTGAAAATTCAGGTTTCGAAACTTGTTCAAAACCCACCAAACTATATTTCGAGCCATATAAAATCATGACACCATTTCTATACTCTATACCAGTTTTCTAAACAATTTAGCCAATCAAAACGAATCCATAAACTTGAAATTAGGACTTTTGCGGAATTTAGCAAGTTATGAAAAATCTACATAGACTTTAAGCTAGAGTTTGTACCAAACTTAACTTCTAACCATTGAAACTCATCACACAAAATTCTGAAACATCCCTAAGGCATTATCAAATGAGAAAGCAACTTTTCTAAACATACTTAAGCAATAAAAACTTGATTCAAAGGGAAATTAATACTATCTTGGCACATGCATCTATTTCTCTAACAAAGTATCAATATTTCAAACTACTCACACTTCTACTCATCCAATGCAATCATAAGGATATGTATGCTAAATGAAATGACATGGAATCTTTACTCTAAGAAATTGAGCATGTAAAACTATCCAAAGCTTAAATGTTCGCTAAACTCCATAAAGCAAGAACTTGAAATTTGAATAAACTAAAACATTGTAATTCAAATAACTAAATTGTCTCGTCTCAAGGATCTCTCCAAAATCAGCCACCACACACACTTTACTCAGCACCGCCTCGTCGCCTTCCTTCAGAATTGCTTGCCTTTACCTTTATCTGCAGTAAGAGGAAATGCAACTAGTAAGCAAAAAGCTTAGTAAGTACTATCTAGCTCACAAAATCTCGAAATGTGCAAACATGCTTCTTGATCAATATGAAAATCATATGAGATACTTATATGCTTGAAAGAAAACTAAGAACATGTATAACTCAAAACATGCATACTCAAGCATTAATAAATCTCAATTTACTTTTCTTGGCTCAACTTGAAACTTTAGCTATTCTTTAACTTTTTGAAAACTCTTTAAACTTTAGAAACTTTGCTAAAGCATATACTTGAAAATAATAATCACTTGGATCCACTGAAGACGTAAGTACCATCTCATGCGCGTTCCCTAAAAGGTTGGGGTAGCGAGCCACCAATCCTAATAGAGCAGACCTTGGTCTACCAGGGCCAAGACCTTGGAATTGGACACCTGGATTTCTTTAACGACGCCCTTGGACGCCGGGTACTGGCCTTAGAAAATAAAATAGCTTTTCTTTCTTTTCTTTCTTATCTGTAAATGCCTTGGCATTTTCTCGAGCACCTTGCGTGCTAAAATCCCTAAGTCTTGACTTTTGGGGATTTCTTAAGGCCTTGGCCTTTTCTTTTCTTATCTTTATCTTCTCTTTTCTTTTCTCATAACTTTCTTAGCCCCTAATCTCACATAGGGTGCTTTATCAAACTTATACAAGCATATAATGAACTAAGATCACATGCAAAAACTTAAACAAAAAGGAAATATCTCTTTTAAAAACTTTTAAGGGAAATTCTTGCGGAAAAACCGCCTCTTACTGCAGGTGAGCAGTACTTACATTGATATCTTGGACTTACAACCAAGATTGACGTCTAGGGCTCGGGAGAAACTTGAGATCTCGGAGAATTCTTCGCGCCTACGCGTTCCTCTCGTCGCGGGGATCCCGAATATAGGAATATCTCTCGGAGGAGAGCCTTGGCCGGCCCTCTTGGCCTTGGTGTTGGTCGGCGTCGCCCAAGAGAGGAGAGGGAGAGGAGTCGCGCGGCTAGGGTGAGGAAGAGAGAAACCAAAAATCCAATTTCCTCTCTTAACTTATCTATTTATACTATCTTTATAAAAAGAATCGTAACTACTCTATAAATATATTTCTCTCCATCTTTCGTTGTGCTTGATACCCTAGCCTAGCCGGTCGCGCTCGCGCCTGGTCTCCTGCTGGTCGCGGGTTCGAACCCCCTGCTGCCCTTAAACGTTTTTCCTTTTTTAAATATACTAAACGGACTCGGAAAATTCCATAAAAATATTCTAAAAATCCCTAAAAATATCTAGAATATTTCTAAACCATTTTTAAATAATTCTAAGGACTTTAAGAACTAAAAATGGGAATTTTGGGGCGTTACAATCCCCCATACCTTATGAAAAGTTCGTCCTCGAACTTAGAATAATTCTGGATATCTCTCTCTCATGCTGTCCTCACGTTCCCAAGTAGCCTCTTCATGCTTTTGATTCTGCCAGATGACCTTCACTAGTGGCACTTCTTTGTTTCTTAATCTTTTAACTGCTTTGTCCACTATCTGTGTCGGTCTGCTCTCATAACTAAGATCTTCTTGGATCTGTACTGACTGAGGCTGAATCACTTGGCTAGGGTCGTGAATACACTTCTTTAGCATAGAGACATGAAAGGTACTGTGGATAGCTGACATATCCTCTGGTAGGTCCAGCTCATATGCTACCTTACCAACCCTCTTTATGATCTTGTAGGGTCCTATGTAGCGAGGACTTAGCTTGCCCTTCTTGCCAAATCTCACCACTCCCTTCATGGGAGCGACCTTGAGAAATACTGAATCTCCAACTTGGAATTCAAGTGGCCTACGGCGTGTGTCAGCATAACTTTTCTGTCTACTCTGGGCAGTCTCAATCCTCTGGCGGATCGTCTGGATAGCCTGAGCGGTCTCATCTATAAGCTCAGTCTGGCTGCCTAGTCCTGACTCCATCTCTTTCTTCTCACCCGCTTCTTGCCAACATATGGGTGATCTGCATTTCCTGCCATACAATGCCTCATAAGGTGCCATCCT